>OLKM01005225.1:0-17927 GCA_900291075.1 Melanogrammus aeglefinus | reverse complement strand
GTGTGGTGAGTGTGTGTTGTGTGTATGTGATGTGTGTGTGTTGTGTGTGTGTGTGTGTGTCGAATTGAATTCAGTCCTGTGTCCTGAACTTTGAATGAGGCCATCCTTAAACACAAATGTGTGGTTTGTTTGTGTGTAAGCAACCCCTTGGTGCAAGGTGGCCTGCTGGTGTATTTCGGGATACGGAGACTATCTCTGCTGCAAGGGGAAGGATGAAGCGCAGAACGTGAGCCCATCCAGGTTAATTATCAATCAGCCACCTGCACAGCTGCAGAGAGAGAAAACACGCCACACTACATAACATGACTTGGAGGAGGGAGAGAGAGAGCATGGCGACCCTGTACATTGAGAAAGACAACCCACAACTACATAACATAACTGAAGAGAGAGGGAGATATACATATACCTGTACTAGCTGGAAGAGGGAGACATCCACGACTTATAGATAAACTGAGAGAGGACATACAGCTGGAGGGAAAGACATGCACGCTGCACATCTGCAGCGGTGGGGGTGGGGGGGGGGCGGGGTTGTGATGGGAGAGAGGAGAGAAGGGAAAGGACCATGGACAATGTAAGTAGTAAGAGATTTGAGACACGAGACCATAATACTCATTACCAATAAACATCACTCCAGAGGCCTTGAAAGAGAGAGAGCACACAGCACTATTAGCACCTACACTAAAGACAATGGTATTGCAGAACGAAACCATGTTTTCAAACCGACAATCTAGCTGATACAACACCTACACAATTAACAAGTACTGTAAAGTGGTGTCCAGTAACAGGAGTTTGTCTGAAATGCAGTATTATACTAAGTGGTAAGGCTTCTCTCAGTGAGGGGATGAGGAGGAAGATCCTATTGCATTGGTGGATAAAATGTGATTGCCCAGACCTACTGTAATAGGAATGACCATGCCTTAAATATGACTACTTCTAATCCTTGTTGTATAATTTGTTTAAAGTTTGTTTCCCTTTGGTAAAGGGACATTAGCACAAGCCTATCGCCTTAATTCGACAATACTTCAAGGGAGGACGTTCTCCCTAGCCCTTCATTGACTCGCCATTAATTTCCTCAAAGTGGTTGGCGGCCGGTGATAACATGGTGTTCACGTTGGGAGAGGAGGAAAGTCCCTTTGAGTGGTGTGACTAGCTCAGGGATTGGTATCGCTCTAAAACGTCTATTCACGAATAGTGCTGGAGCCCTGGCTGCGCCATTGAAGCCAATAAGCCAGGAGTCCTGGCTGTAGCCCCGCAGGCGCCAGGCACAGGGGAGGGGTTTCCCACTCCAAGTCTCGGCTAGCGAGAAACGCAACCGAACCCCCTGGCGGCATCCTTAGTCAGGTATGCTCGTTCTTCCGCCAGACGGTAGCGGTTTAATTTACAACAATGAGCCACGTCCCTTCCTCTTCCTACTTTAAAAACAACAAAAACAAAACACACACCCAGCCCGCCCAACTGGGTCCTTGACATATATAACATGCATCAGGATATTGACGCTCTCAACCCCCCCATGAGAGGCCGTGTTCTTTTGAAATGACATGCCATTTACGGTGTTTTACGAGAGACTGCGGAGTTGGTTGGGCCAGGTCAGACATGACCACAGGAATTTGTTATGCGTTATCTAAGCCCTCCTGTCCTCCACCCAAGGTTGAACGGAGGATTGCATGGCTCCTTGGCCACGCCCTGGAGAACGGTCGCTAGCATTGGCGAGTCGCACATAGCGTCCCCTGCGACGCGCGGGTTTTCTGGGTCGCCCTTACATTGGCCACCATGAAGCTGAGCACCCGCATCACCGAGAACGTGGAGTAAGCATCGCCATGGCAACGCAGAGAGGGCAGGCCTTCACGGGATATCACGCACATTCCGGGCGGCCATCTTGGTGCTTCTTCACCATTCTCACCAGATTGACCACAACCACTGGTTGCGTGGTAACTCGAGAATGTTTGGTCAAGAAGAGGTTTCAATATGGCGGGCTTTGAACGCATTTTATGGAACTTCAGGTCACATGATTGAAACGCCTGCCTCTATAGATGAAACAGGGCCATTCATTTATAAATGCAGTTCATATCATCGTCATCCCCAAGGAAAGATGGAGGAGGATTCAGTCTTTCATATAAAGTACTTGTATATTCACATTGAACAACCTATACATCTGTGACAGCACACTAAAGTATTCAGATGAAAAGCTTTTCCTCAGGTAGTTATTAATGGATTGAGTTCCCATCTTTCTGTTGTCTGTGTCACAATCACACACTCTCTCCAACCTCCTTGTTTAATGCCTCACTTTTTTAAGGCTCTGCCTGGGCGTGAAAAAGCCTTCACATTCCCAACGCAGTTTACATTTGAACAAAGGAAAAAAAACAATGTTGGACTTCTAAATAATATAGTTATTAATTCATTCAACTCCATGTATCTCTCTCCCTCTCTCCTCCAGCCGTATCCGCAGTATAGTGAGTATCTATGGCAGCTGTATGGACGTGGAGCTCCAGCAGAGGGCGGTAGAGTACAACGCTCTCTTCAAGAAGTACGACCATATGAGGTAAGGGGTCACATGGGACGCCTGATGGAAACCAACCTGCTGGCTGTGGGTGGTCGCCATGTTTAAATGGCATCTCGCCACAAAGTTTTCATGGCACCACGCATCATCACCACAACATCAGCAGCATCATGATGATGATGATGTTGCTGCTGATGTTGCTGCTGATGTTGCTGCTGCTGCTTTCGTCCATTTTTATTAAAGCTCCATTTTAACAATGGACCAGATGCTACCAGGTTGGTTGAGGCAGAAGTGTCCTGGCTCCCCAGGGCGGCCGTGCTGGAGAAGATGCCCGTGATGGACAGGAGCTCGATGGGCCAGACCAACGGGGAGTCCGGCGGAGGGGGGGTCCTGGAGCTGGAGCCGACCAAACCCAAGCAGCCCGAGGTGATGGTGGCCCCGCAGCCGGCTAGCCAGGTGGGTGGTGGTGAGGGGGGTGGTGGTCATGGATTTTAAGCTGGGAGTTTCCTAATAATGATAATAATAATTATATATATAATTATTACCTTTTGTGTCCACCTAGGTTATACTAATGAGCTTCAAAAATAAATGTTCTTTTCAATGTGGCTTAGGGGTGTCTGTGTTGTGAGCTTTGTTGTTGTGATGTGCCCAGTGATATGTCTCATGCCTCTACTTTTTGTGTTCAGTGTAGGGATAGGACCTACATGTGCTGCATTTAATGCTCCAAGGTCGACCATAGTCGCTGTGTGTGTCTGTCGATGTGTGTGGTTGGTGTGTGTGTGTGTGGTCTGTGGTGTGTGGGCTGTGTGTGTGCCTGTGTGTGTGTGTCGTGGTCTGAAGGCTGTGTGATCTTGCTGGGCCCTGCTGACGCGCCCAGACGAGCCCGCCCTCCCGGCGCGCCCCCCGCTCGGGTCCAGCGCCGGCCCTCACTGTGTGAGTCTGGCGCGGGGACGACCTCGCTGTCCTGGCTCGCGGAGGGCTGGAGCTCACCCCCACCCCGACGCCCGCCACAGGTAAACACTCCCAACAACATGATGGGCACTTTAGAACTGGCCCAAATCTAACGTTATGTGATTGGTTAGAAAGTCAAAGTGGGCGTGTCTTAGTTTGATGTGATTTCTGGTCGTAACCAATGGAAGGCTCAGTGAACAAACCCAAACCACGTTGAGTATAAAACAAGTTGGTCTGCAAGGGACTTCTTCCTTCTGGACCCAAATAAAAGTGTACTTTAAATAAAATTTCCATTGTTAATATATTATTATACATTATTATTTAACATGTGTAAGTCATTTTGTGAAGGCTAGTGATGTATTGTTAAAATCTTTTTATTTTACCATCAGTGGGATTTCATTGTTGGTAAGGCGACATATAGACTAGTGTTACTCCTGTACTGAGTAGGTAATTGCTGTACAGTGTAGTGGATAGAGCAGTTTACCCTGTATAAAATAAATTGTCCTATGCAGCAGCATATAGAAGCACGTATTACAGTGTTTAGCAGTTTGAATATAAACAGTATTTACCTGTAGAGTAGTGCTATAGAGCAGTATATATACATTATAGAGCAGTATTAATTATTGCGAGTATGTATACAGTATATATCATGTATTACGGTACAGTATGTATGTGTCTCAGCAGTTTTATTACTGTAAAGAGAACAGTTATGTACAGCCAAGCGTATTCACTATATACAGCATTAATTACATCGCATTGAGCAGTCTTGAAGTAAACTGTAGCAGTACTTCCTATATGTAGTGTATTATGGTATGGTACCACGTGGATCCTCCCGTAGCGCCGGGCGGCGGTGACGGTGTATGACCAAGAGCGCGCGTGGTCCTGGAAGCTGAGCTGTGGAGCGGCCGCGCTGGACGCCAGCGCAGACATCATCACCCTGACCCCACCAACAACCAGCGACCACGACCATCAGCCGGCCCTCACAACTGCAGGTCGTCGGCGGCGCTGCCTAAGGTAGGGGTCCCCGTGACCGTCGGGGGGCTACGCGGGCTACTAGAGATGTTCCACCGCGGTCAGGCCGGGAGAGCTGAATTGGTTTGTAGTGTTAATAAGTGGCGTCACAAAAATGCTATAGAGTCTGTATAGAATAAAAAAAAATACAAAAGGAAGTGTTGTACATTTGTGCATTTAACATACATTTTTATACTAATTAAATATCTTGCATAATCAAGATGAATAATAATGGATTTGTGATTCGAGAAAATGTCTATATGTTACGTGTTTTGTTTATATGTCTGTACGAAGCTCTCAATGTTCACAGGCTATATAGAGAATGGAACTGTATTCCGCAAAAAAATGTATTCCTCCCAACAATAAATTTGATTTGGTTTTACTTCAATGAACTTTCACTGTGACTACTTCCAGTCCATTGAACCCCTTTCCCCCCCCCCCCCCGCCGTACCCCCAGAACGTCAGCTGCAGATGAAGGCCCCAGCGGAGACTCCCCTCCCAGCGCGGAGCGCCGGCCGTGGGTCACCCAGACGGTGCTGCTCAAACAACCCAACAAGGTGGGCCGGTCCTCCTGGTTAGGGGGGGCTCGGTGCTGGTCAGGTCATGGTTACGAGTAGTCAAGGTGAACCAGCGACAATCCCAATAGGTCACATGGGGTGCCAGGGTGTGGGCTTTGTGGCCAGGTGCTAAGTGAACCCACACACAGGGGCTTGTGGCGGTACAAGGGGGAAACATAAGGGTTTCTTATATTTGTGATGGGGTTCACTTGAAACAAAAACCTCACCTGAAATAAAAACAACAATAAGAATCAGACAAGTTAGTTTGAATGGGAAATGTTAAGTAATTCAAAGTACTCACTTTAACTTAAACTGGATACAATTATTATATTTAAAACCAGGTTTAGAAGAGCAAACATCTAGACCTGAACATTTAAATGGTTTGTTTCATAATCCTTCAACATTGATCACAACACTCGACTAATTCTGAAAACAATGTCCTTCCTCCTCCTCTTCCTCCCCCTCCAGGTGAGTCTGAAGATGAGGGTCCGTCTGTCCTACACCAGCCAGGGCTCCACCTTCCAGGACACCGGTGCAGATCGACTCCTTCCCCACCCCCGGCCCTCTGATCCAACCCCTCTGGGGTCCCCAGAACGCGCTGTGACCACCGCAGTGACCCCAGACCCCTCTGAGGGCCACCCCAGACCCCCGGGATGGGGACAGGGGGGGGGGGGGGGGGGGACTACATCCCAGCAGACTTCTACGGGGGAGAGAGGGGGAGAGCCGTGGATCTCTCCCTCTCTGACTCACTTAAACGCTACAGCGTCGCTCTCGGCGCCCCCGACCCCCCCCCCACCCGCTCCCCCTGACGGTCGATCTGTTAACTCTGACGTTCGCACGGTCTGCAGGACTCTGTTACCACACACGGGGACCCGACCGCCATTACTGCTACCACTACAATGCCAGCAGGAACTCCTCCAACCACCAGTGATTCCTTTAGGAAACCAGGGAATGGATCAGATAGTCCACATGGTTTTAGTTTTTATAGACAGCCGTCGGTTTTTCCCTTCTTTTTTTTTTGACAATTTCAGCCCCCTGGAACGATTTAAATGTACACATCTTCATCAAGGCGTGGTCACGTGACACTTGGGGAGGGGGGCCCCTCGCCTGGAGCAGCGCCCTTTCATTGTAGTCGATGAGGTGACTCAGTTGTCTTAGTAACTACACTCTGCGTCTCCTGAGCTCAAACACCGGGATTCACAAGACAAGATGGCGGTTAGTTAGCAGTTGGTCTGATTCTTGGCAGTACCCACATGTCAACATTTTGATCATTTCATCTTCCTCCCCTAAAAGATACTCTAATAGATTTGAAGATTTATTTAGCAATATAAAAACCTAAATGATTTAAGGTTTGATTTATCATCAATCGATTTCCAGTTGGAGAATTTATTTAAATAGAATATAAAGGTTTGGCTCAACCACTTGAGACAGAAAAACGGTTAGAGGTTTTACACCCCAAGGATTACGCGCTAGGAACTATGCATACATTACCCTGTAAACGTTTTACCTTGACCAACATTTTTTATGAAAGACCTGCAAATATACAAGTTTACTCGATGATAGCTTTTCCCCCTTTGAGAAGCACAGACCCCTGTAGCGATGGCTCTTCATGGCTCCAGGGCACTGAATCAGCAGAACCATGTCCACTACGATACCATGTACACTACCTGCGTTTAGCATCCATTACTGTCGTCGCATTTGACTTCTTTCAGCAGTCTCCAAAGGAGTTGGTTGTTTTAAAGGGTCAGTTTGCCCAAACACAAGTTTATTGGTGGATATTCAAAGAAAAATACCCCCCCCCCCCCCCCCGAAGTCTGTGGAGGACGGATTGCACTAAGAGCCAGGGTTAATGTTTTTAGTTGATCCTTCTGGGTGACCCATTTTTAACTGACAGTCACGGGCCACCACCGCCTCCGATGTTTTAAACCTGACCCGTTAAGATGACGTGGCGCGCGATGGCTCGACTCTTGAGCACAGGAGGTCTTTTCTTTCCATAACAACCTCCCACGCCTTTCCTCTGGGCCCGCCTCAGCCGCCCGCGGCGCCCCTATGCCCCCTACCTCCGACCCTCTTCCCTGTGCCTTCGTCCCCTCCACGAGGGAGTCTTTGTTGGGTTTGTTGTCGTCGTTGAGGTGACCACTCATTACCTGTCTGATCTGTACCTTTTAACTGAAATGCTCTGTCGAGGTCTCGCGGCGCAAGGCGAGTGTGCTCCAATGACGGCGGTATTCATTCCGCCCCACGTCCTGGTTTGCCGTGGGCGATGGTGTCATTACTATTAAAACGTGTTTGGTCGCCTCTCTAAATGATGTGTAGTAAGGAAAGAAACACTATCGACACAATGCTGGACTTCCTACGAACAGTATATTTTTAGCTGTAAAATAGAGCAATAGAAATCTAGATGGTTTTTGATTTTCTTAGGAGTTAGACCAAATCATTTAAAAACCTGGATATAGTATTCAGAGTGTGAACATGTCTCGGTTTATCACAAGGAGTGTTCGAAAAAGTGAAATGAATTTATTTCTGTAAATCAAACGTCCATCCCATTCCTTGCTGACCCTTTCAGATGTCCAATCTAATTGTGTTGACTGTTGCATCATTAATAGGAATTATGACATGACCATTATATCCCAGGAGGAAGATGCAGTGTTGTGTGGCCTTTGAAACCTGTAAATTGATAATAAATACAGAACAGGGTTCTGGAAATTCCTCTACAACCTCAACCGATTGTATGTTTATCCATGATGAATGGGTATTTCACAACAAAAAACAGCCAATCAAGTGAACCATTTAATCAAACATAACCACAGGTGTCAAACTTGCTCTTGTCATTTTGCACGGAGCAGGTGCGCTCATCAGAGGACTTCAAATGCATGAGTGGGTTACAGATTAAACATCTACACACGAGCAAGCAAAGTCCTTTTGTTTTCTTAAAGTTTTTAAACCTGTTTTCAAACTGTTTCTTTTTCATCAGCCGGGAGAGCACCGGAATTCCGAATGGTGTAATGGG
Source organism: Melanogrammus aeglefinus (assembly GCA_900291075.1). NCBI lineage: Eukaryota > Metazoa > Chordata > Actinopteri > Gadiformes > Gadidae > Melanogrammus > Melanogrammus aeglefinus. The sequence continues at coordinate 9,901 of OLKM01005225.1, read as the reverse complement.
AGGCCCTGGGGTTGGACTGTAATGGATACCGCACCACCTGTCTGGGGGATGGGGGGGCCGACGGGCACAGAGCGGGACCCCTAAGGAGTGAGGTTTTTCCTGGGCACGGGGAGCCGCAGCAGCCCTCCTCTTAGCGCCAGGACCAGATGGAGCACCGAGCCTCCTTGGATCTTGTAGTCCGCTGCAGTCTTCTCGTCGTTCCTTTGAAAGAGTAGACAGGAAGTTAGACAATTTCAAAGTAAGAGGTCCGATCTCTACAGCAGTTACAATGTCGATTTCACTCACAGCCCCACGTGCACGTTACTTTGGCATTAAAGGGTCTCCTGAATGAATAAATGTAAATGAATAATAATAGACAGATTATTATTGATTTATTTAGCATACACTTCTTTCCAAATTTAATTTAGGCCCATGTTAAAGAAGCATCTTTCCAAAGGGCACATACATGTTACGCTGCAAACCTTGGTGTTTGAACCCAGAACCTGTCCCCACTACTATCCTGAGAGGTTGGGAATATAATGTATTCTAAAATGGCAAGGATTTCATGTAGAGGAACGTCCTACATATATTGATACCTCTATGACCCATTCATCTCCACAGAGGCTGGTACAGGAGTACCCTTTAAGCAGCCAGAGAACGGCGTTCCCCCTCCAATACAGTACGGAATTTGTGAAGCTTTGATACTTACATCTGTTTTCCACTGTAGATAAGTCTCTGTTGCTGTGGTGTGGGATGCCCTCCTTTTTCCTCTACCCTCTCCTTTAATTCGTCTCCACCTGAAAATAAAGAAAATGTAATTTTCATGGGGTACATAAATTAAGTTAAACCCCGTTATTGGTTCTTTAATAAAACAAACGTGAATTAAATGTAATCTTCTTACCTTGTCTGTGTGGGCTCGATATCGATCTCTATCTCTTTTCCAGTGAGGGTCTGAAATGAAATGAGATGCTTGACGTCGCTGGAGAACATGCCACAAGGCGCCCTCCACAACTCCGGGCTGTTGTGTGATTATAATACGCAAGACTAGATGAATGCATACGATATGCACCCAGTGTTTCCTTCTTTCACCAAAATAAAATGCTGAGTAATGAGACCAACGTTGGAGCGATGTCGCTGTCTATAAATGTTCGAAGATAGATAAGTTGTAGGGTATACACACATAAAAATTACGCCCCGGGATATTTTTACCCTTTTAATCTCCTGCTCCACATTTTGCTACAAAAGGAAGTATTCTAGTGCAGTAACCAGTCGTTTAATAAGACGTCTTAAATACAACGCTTTCCTCCACCAACAATGAGCCCACTTCTTATAACTTATAGTAGTCTAGAGATTCTAGACTCCACCCAAATTCATCGTCTTACCTTTACTTTAATCAGCATGTTGGATATAGATCATAAAACACGTTAGAAAAAAATGTAATTCCAATAATGGATAGACTGTCTACAAACTGACCAACAACAACACTCAAGCCGTCCGCTTCTCTATGACTTCCTGTGTAACACTATGAACGTTCCGTGTAAGAATGAACGAGAGATACGTTGGTTCCTTTACGCTCCTTTACGATTTGTTATTTTACATGAAAATCTATTTTACTTGATTCATTTGTTTATTTGTTGTATGAACAACAAAACAATAACCAAATTAAACCCATAACCAATACATTGAATAAATCATAAATCAATATAAAAAACACAAAAAAATAAAATTTAAGTCAATATATTTTTATTCAAAACTATAAATTAACAGGAGTTGGTGAAAAGATTCATAAGCGTTAACAAAGTGATATTGGTGTTGATATTTGTGGTTACTGTCTGTCTCCAATGAATGCACAGATGCACGTGATTAAGTTAATTGGTTAAGTGTTAAAAGTGTGTGGTTTGCAAAAGATGCAGAAACCTACCGTCATGAAGATTTACGTTTGTATGATAGTGGTGGCTTTCATAGCATTAGCTGCTGCCGATGCAGGAGGTAGATGTTATAATAAATTCTACAGGTTAAACTAAATGTTGTATATTTCAATTGATTTGTTAAGTAATCTGTACACATTTTCCTCCATCCAGAATATCGAAATAGACTGTTCAAAAAGACTCAGTCAACATATAACATGGACAATTTCTGCTGAATTTATTCCACACGCAACCCGTTTCTTTCTTGGAAGTTGTATTCCTTCTGATTTTGCCATTCTCCAAACTGGAGAAGCGGAACTATACTTCAAGTATAAATACATGGACTGCAACTCCAAAAGACGGGTAATGCTGGGTGTTCTAGTGGTCAAGTAAATGTAAATGGCTGTTTTTTTAAATGCATTTCCTTTTCCCCTCGCAGCCTAAAGGAAAGCGTGTTATCTACCAGAATGAGCTGACCTACCGGCCACAACCCAGGAATCATCCAGCAGACTTCACTTATCCCTTCGAGTGTTATTCTCACAGGTATATTTACCTGCCGCCACAAATTTGACATCAATACACTCAAGCTTCTAACTTTTTCCATTTATTTAATTTAGAGACCAGAACACATGGATTCCCAAGTTCAATAGGCCTGGAGTGGGGGTCGCAGAAGGCCATGGCAATCTGATCTTCCACATGGCACTTCTCAGTGGTGAACACCTTTTTTTTTTAATTTGATGTAGGCCTATTAACCAACAATATAACGTACTTAAACAAAATGTTTAACCGTTTCCCCCAATCTGTCTGTTTTTCTAAAATAGAGGACCTAAGTGGAGTCTCCAAGAGCAACGAGGTTCCGCTGGGCTCTATGATGCCCATTTGGGCTGCGGTGGAACAGAAGTCTCACCAGCCCATGCTGCTGCTCATGGACGAGTGTGTGGCAGCAGCCACCCCCGATCTACAGCCCGCCGGGCAGTATTACCCGCTCGTTGGGAACCAGGGGTGAGCCAGGGGTTTATAGACGCGTGTTTTCGTCTGAGCAACGTGATGGCTCCAAGTACTCACTTGACTTTAAATGTATTCGTGCCCCGCCTTCGCTTGGTGTGAATGCACGGTACGGGCTCTAGTTGATGTAAAACGAGGTCATGCAGTGTCAGAATTATTTTGTAGCTCTAACTTGGCTTAAATGTGGAACTTCAAAATGTAAGCAATGACTAAGTTGGCTTTATTTCAAGGATCCAATGGATAGACTTATGTCTTTTCTATCTTCTGTGAACTTCTTGTTTTGCAGTTGCCTTTTGGCCAGTACGTGGGGAAACTCAAAATTTCTACCACGGTATCATTCCTCTGCTATGGTCTTGAACCTGCAGACCTTCAAGCTTGCTTTTACAGACGAGGTAGGAAGGATGAACTTGAATAATGATGATCCTTTAATATCAAATGCCTCATAACCATATTGCCAATGATGGCTGTTGAACTTGCCAAAACTTTGTTCTGCTGGGTTATTGCTACTCTTATAGCGGTGTCCATTGCACTCCAAACCCTCCTTGAAGGGAAGGGTTCCTCTTGTGTTCCTTCACTTTTGGAAGTTCTGACTTGCTCTTGAAGAGGTCTTGGGATGGCTTGTGATCCTAGTTCTGATTTAAAGGTTTAAAGCTGCACAAATAATAAATTGTCCTAATTTTGAAGGACTTGCAGCTCCCGCAGGTTTACATCAACTGTAAACTCGTCGCATGGGACCCTGCAGCTCTCAGCGAAGAAAGAAAGGCCTGTAACTACGTAAAGGAAACCAGCAGGTAGGGTGTATGGTGATTCTGGTATTCCCATCAAGGCTGTGGAAACCATCATGACTTGTACACTGTCTCTACCAGCTGGGAGCTCCTGGACGACCCCAGCCAAGAGTCACCTCTGCAGCTGCTGTGAATCGTCGTGCAAGTACCGCTACAAAAGAGGAGCGGGTATGGCTGCCATCTTTAATGTGTCCATGACGCCGGTGGTTTGTGTGGCTTCCTTGAACTCATTGTGGTGGTTGTGATTGGTCCATGAAGGCAAATCCCGGGGCATTGCTCAGAATGTTGTGTTGGGACCACTGCGCTTCGTTGTGGTGGTTGTGATTGGTCCATGAAGGCAAATCCCGGGGCATTGCTCAGAATGTTGTGTTGGGACCACTGCGCTTCGTAAACCCGTCCGACAATGTGGGCCCCAGAAGCACTTCAAGAGCAGACCTGAAATAAGGTCTGTCATTAATATGGATGGTCTATGTTTCTCATATTTTTGTCAATGTGATGTACTGCGACTGGACAATTGTCTAATCTCATCTTTCATAGGAATGCCCCGATCAACGTGAAAACTCCATTACTGATGAACCCACAACATGGAGGACCAGTAATGCCCCCTGCAATGACCATTTGATTGTTTAATAAATAATTCTACACAAAAGCAGTCTTGACATGAAATTTCTTTGGTATCCAGCAGTCCTGTTTTGTAAAGGGTCTTTTAAAAAAAAAGGTGTTCTTTCAGGGATGGTATGTTGTGCCTATTGCAAATGCATCCAACTAACAAGAACACACCAGTTAACTATCAGATATCTATAGAGATGGAAAGATCTTGGCAATGTTTCATCAGCTGCTGATCTTCCATTTAAGTGTGTCCAAACACTGGCTGCTATCAGGAACGCGACTGAACTTGGGTGTTTGCCACTAGGTCAAGTTAATTTAAAGATGTGGTGTGTGAATGATGGCTTGTTTAAGCAGCCTCACCTGGCAGTCTGGACCAGGAATTATTCCCCTGATATAAGAGCCCTTTGTCCTAAAATATATATTGGGTGAAAGATGGGTTGTCTGGATCTAAACTGGGAGCCTAGTTAGCTGACGATACAAATCTTGGCAACCCTGCTGATTGTCAAGAGAATTGTCAATTAACTAAAGGTTTTTTTTCAGTCACTTGTGCCGGCGTAGTGCCCTTATTAAGGTTCAAGCTGCAATAATATCCATTTCACATTGTCTACCCTGCATAGAATGCCCCTATAGCCCTGACTTAGATATATACATCTATTTGCGTTGTACAATGTGGTCTACAATGTATTTTTCCCCCCTTTATAGATAAATAACACCAGCTAGTTTAGAATTCTTGCAGGAAACATCTCAAATGTATAACAACTTAATTGTCTATTTCCCTGAATTGTGCTGCCTTCTTCTTCTATTTGGTTCTATTGGTGGTTGGCAAACAAACATGTGCATTACCGCCACTTACTGGTTTCTTTATGCATCTTATTTCTATTGTAACCTGAGTTCCCCAGATTTTCATATTTTTCTTTATCAAATTTTGTTTCTTTTAAATATCCAAATACGTGCCTATAGCATCTATCTCCTGCATTTTCTTTATATATTCTCTAACTCATATCTTTCTTTAATTCTGATTTCTGCACATTATTCCCTGCCATTTGTCGTGTCTTCTACTACTTCATTACCTTCTCCACAATGTTCATTTACATGATCTACAGTTTCGAGTTTCCTGCTCCTCACAATGATCACACCTCCTGTGTCACATGTTTTCAACCTCTAAACAACGAGGCATTTAGCCCTGTATGTCAATCTTAACCGTGAATATTTACGGTCTTCTTCCCTTTGTGCTCCTTCCTGTTCCCCTGCCTCTCCTACTTCCTCTGAATTTTATAAAACCACCTTCCCTTCTCCTCTCTCCCCCTCTCTCTCCTGCCCATTTCTCCTTCATTTTTTCTTTTAATTTTGTTTTTACCCTCCATTCTTGGCTGATATTTATGCGTAATCAATTTCTTCACATTTTGTTGCCTCTTTTTGCCAACTTATCTACCACCTTCATTCCCTCTCACTCCAATAGTGTCCCGGTCCGCCCCTGCGTACCCCACTGTTCTCCACCTGTCTTCCTTCATCTCTATTCTATATATAAAATCTGTTCTATCTCTATTAGAATGTCCAGCCTGTTATCTGACTTAACTACTCTGTAGACTGGTTAGAACTGAACTTGAGTCCGAACCACTGCCACTCTACTGGTCCAGTCTCCTCTCTACCCAATGTATTGGCGATGATATTGCAATCTTTTCTGCTGTATACACCGATACTTCATCATTGACCCTTTTACCCACCGCACACTGAATTCTGGGACCCAAATGCTACTCCTGCTTTACTTTCTGCCCTGATGCTGCCTGCCGTCACACACCAGACTCGTTTAGGGGAACACCACGGTGAAAGATATTAGTTTGATTGCTCTGCTGCAGTCAGAACCAAATAAAGCACTGGGTTCTTAGCTCATTCACTGGCAACCATGGCATTTTCTTTTAGCATGTGGAGCTACTGTCTCATGTAGAGCGGTCTTGGGGACGCATGGTAATATTTGACATAAGTTCTTGGTTATTTTTCTTCCTGTTTTTTGTATATATGTGTGCCCTCCGCGTCAGTTCGCATATATTTTTTTTAATGCGCTATTGTATGCAATAAAAATGAATTCTACTTGATCTTATTTATGATTACTCTTCCGATCCAATCAACCACGCGCACACTGTGGACCCGCATGAGTCTTCACGCTGGTCGGACGCCGAGGCCAGCATTCTCGATGGACTTCTCCCTCTACTGGTCTCGCCAGCTGCTCGACCCGACGCCGTGTCTCGGAGGCGAGCCTGTTCTCTGTTCGCGTTCGCGGGACTGTAACTCAGGGAGGTGGGTGAGCCCTAGTCTGTTTGGGGGTGTTTTTTTACGACATGTAAACTCCCCCCTACTTATCTCTGGCATTAATTAGTCCTATTTCTTTAAGTGACAAGGGACACTGGAGTACAGCAATGATTTACCCTGGCGTGCTCCTCCAGAACACAAATCAACTTTCAGTCATCCTCGGTATTATTACCTTCGCGAGGAACTAGAACTCTTTGGAATTCGTAAAGGCTATGGTTTTGTGACATTCGAATATCCCTCTTATCAATTTACTAGAGTGTCTTCGAAGACTATTTGGTCTTGGACTATTACGAGCCCTTTCCTTTAATTGCCTATGTTTCCTTTTTTAAGGGCCATGACTGCGGCCACTCCCATGTAGACCCATCCATTGTCCAGACTATGGGCAAGGAGATCTTCTGTCAGTATGGGACATCATGAACGGTCAGTCCTGTCTGCGCGTGTTTCAACCACTTGGTCTTGAGATTTTACTTCACTACAAAAGGAACCATGTCACTTGAACACTTGAATGCCGTTTTCTTTTTCTTTTTTGGCCTGCTCGGGGTCAAGTTTAAGAGCATTTGTACCTTGACATGCTGAAGTGCCCTTTTCTCTCCTACACTGTTGTCGGTTTTGCTTCCACTCTACGTTGGACCACCTCTCCATGCCTTATAATCTCTGACCCGTTGTTCAGGCGACTTCTTCAGGCCCAGTCGCATCCTTGTCCGGTTCGGGCTCACTCTCCAATTCATGGCGAACAATGGGCGAGACTCTCTCAGCCTCTTGTGCTGTTCTGGATGAATGTGTGCCGCACAACACGCCGGACTGCAGCAGAGAGCGACGTGCTATTCCTCAGGTCTTAACGGGCTGGTGGGGATACCAAGGGTCATAGATCTGGTTATTTAAGCCATCAGTAATTCTTGCCTACTTGACGGTTACGTGGTTCCATGTCCTGTCACTCGTGTTCTTAGATGGGACAGCAGTGCGCGATCACGATCGAACCCGGTGTCTCTCAGAGATCGGTGTCCGGGCAGGCTTTAGTTTGCAGTGGTCAAGACAGGTATCCCTTTCATATAAGCCTTTCACCGTCTAATAGACAAGTGTGGGTAATGGCTCGGTGGTACAAGGGCAAATATACCTGTCGCTTAGTTTTTATCGCTTTAGTTGAAACGATGATTATTTCAACAGCATCCCTTTTTCTGGAGTGGTGCTGGCTTCGTGTGCCACCACTGTTGCTTGTATGTCACAGGTCTGTACATCCACTGCACACTTGGGGCCCATTTGGATCCAGTGCTTTTTCCGAATAAGAAGCCTGCCATATTGTGGGGCAACTGGGTTAAGGCTGCCGGTTTACATTAACATCATCACATTTACCTGGCTCTGCTCAAACATTGGCTTATTTCCACAGATGGGAGCTTCTCGATGACCCGTCTATGAGCAGTCTTTGTGGATGTTGTGACACCAGCTGTAGCTCAAGGGAAACCAGGAGCACATCAGGAGGTACAGCTTCGTTCTACAACATGTGGCCAAGGCGGGCTTATGCAATATGCTGACTTTGATTTGTTGTAAAACAGTGGAATTAAAGCACAGTGCTGTTCTTGAGACCCTCTGATCATATTTTGTGGACTAGGATGAAAGGTAATTTATAATACTTTGGTTTGCTTTTAGTTGTGTCTCGGGAGTAAAGATTGTTCTTTCTTTCAGGATTGCCTTGTGACTTTAAAACTACATTTGTCGTTGTAAAAGAAATGACTTACTTTTCTGCCTGTCTGCCTCCTTATTTACCAAGTTGGATGTACGAGTTCATAAGAAAAGGCTTGGTGGGAGGCGAAACTACTGCTTTCTTCACAGGGCCTTAATTCTGACCTTAACACACCATCTGCAAAATAGAGCTTCACAGACTCGACCCGTTTCACTTCTGATTCTAATGGGCTTTCTTTTTAAACCTGGCCAGCGTAGAGCCCGCCATAATGAGGGCCAGACCGTCACTAGATCTTGTATTTAATCTTTATGCAATTAGTTAGGTGATGTCATGCAGGCTCAACTTTGTTGACGGTTTTACTCAAAATTCTCTTACACACTTGTTGGGACCTTCTCCTTCAATTTTTCACCTAGAGGATCCATTTACATTTAAAGATATTTGAGAATGCCGTCCGTGCTTTTAGATTTTTTTAGCTACCTTTTTAAGTGGTTTAAGATGGAGGACGGAGAGCAGTCCTCCTGGTAGTTTCAACTGTTTAAGACTCTCAGGATATCTTCTTTTACCATTTAATCTTTTAAATTGATATCTTAACTTTCGGTACTGTTTCCAACTATTTACATTGTCTTTAATGTGTGCCTGTTTACTCTTATAGACTCTGTTAAAATGCCTTCCACTTGCCATTTAAACTTCTTTACGTCTTAATTTAAAACATTTTTCAACTACTTTGATTTTTAGTTAATTGCAGATTCGTGACCAAGTCTCTTGATGGCTACACAAGAAATACAACTTCCTGTTTCTGTAAAATCAAATAACTGTGCCTTGTCCATGTATCTCAGTGTCGCCTCACACTGCCGGGGAAACATTGCATCAGAATTGGAAACCAAGGATTTCATATACCAGATTTTATGAAATCAATTTCTGCTGTGATTTCTATTGGTATAATCGGTCAGGGCTTAGCACTGCTACGAATAGGACTTAGGTACCGGTACATCAATGTGTACCTCGTGAGTGTTCACAAGAAATATTGCGTTCTGTGTCAATAATTGCGTGTACATTCAAAGTTCATTGTGTGACTTGACGTTTTAACCTGGGCAGCGAATGTTCTCGTAAATTAACGGCATGGCAAAATATTCTGAAGTGGCTCTCTCCTGGACAAAAAAATGGAAGCAAGTCATCTTTCTAGTGATATTTATTCCATGTAAAAAGTACCTTAAATCTTTTCAATCTATTCAGGCCTGGCAGGCCAATGCACTGTCGAGGAACAGTTGTGTGATAGTGTTGGAGCGTGCGACTAAAGCAAATTAAATTCAGATTTTTCTTGCCAAATTACATATTTGCATTAGAATTGGAGGGACAGATACGGGTGTTTCAACTTAAAACAAAATAACCGAATAGTTTCTCAATTTATACCCAATAGTCCTTGCTACAACATCTGTATGATTTTCAACCTTCCCTGTGACAGTAAACTCAGTTCAGTTTAACGAATCAACCAATAAGGACTGTCACTTGGACCCCATTGGGCGTATAAGGCCACGCCCATAAAGATACCTGACTTCATATCGCACACTTAATCATATGACCTTATTAGGCTGTGGCCCTCCACTTCCTTCCCTCGGTCAGCCTCGGGCGCG
>OLKM01005224.1:0-17928 GCA_900291075.1 Melanogrammus aeglefinus | reverse complement strand
CTCACCCATTCATTCTGAATCTCTGTCTGGGCAATTGATTAATGGTGGAATTAAGGCATCACAGCAATCAATTCACACAGACAGTAATTCAACAATCATCCGTTCACCATACAGTCATTCCCACCAAAACCTGCCCATGGCAAGAATCGAACACATGTCTCCAGAACAGATAGGTAACAGCGCTATCACCTGCGCCACAGGGCACCAGGAAGGATTTGGTGCAGAGGTTATAATTGACTTTACAATTCACGTGACATCGCGTGTCAAAACATAGTTCGAAGGAGAGTTGTTGTTGGTGGACTTGACCCAGGTTTGCAGGCAGTGCAGTGCAGTGCTTGTGGAATGTCAGGACCACTTCCACTTGACCACAGACATGCTAGTCCTAAGTGGTCAAAGTTACATTTGACACTTTCAATTCACATGACATAGGTTTCCTACTTACCTCTCTGATGTGTCCCGGTGCGCTTGTACTGGAGATGCGTCGATGCACAAAGCCTGAAAACCCTAATCTCAACTGCGATTGGAGACGTGGCGTTTCAAGTCCCGGCATCCACACTCTCCTTGAAAACTTCTAGGCTGACCAGGAGAAACATTTTAACTTTTATATCTTTTGACCAATAGCGCGTGCCTCGGCAGGGGAGCTTGTTTCCTATCTGTTCTGGGACATGTATTGATTTCTTCCACGGTGGTTGTTGGAACATTTCTGTCTAGTGAAGGGATCCCACACTCTCAACACATTCGTTGCGAATGGACTGTCTGTGGGACTGGCATGGCGTGAATGAGATCACTTCATTCACAGCCATCCGTATCCCATACAGTCATTCCCACTCACCCATTCATCCGAATCTCTGTCTGGCAAATTGCTTAATCTGATTAAGCATTCACAGCAATTCAATTCACAAGACAGTAATTCACAATCATCCTTCACCATACAGTCATTTCCCCAAAACCTGAACCATGGCAGGAATCGAAACACATGTCTCCAGAACCGATAGGTAACAGCGCTACTCCCCTGCGCCACAGGGCCCAGCAAAGGATTTCGGCTAGAGGTTTATAATTGACTTTACATTCACGTGACATCGGTTCAAAACATGTTCGAAGGAGAGTGTTGTTGGTGACTTGAACCCAGGTCTGCAGTGCAGTTGCAGTGCTTGCTGAATGTCAGGACACTCCACTTGACCACGACATGCTTTAGTCCTACGTGCGTCAAAGTTACATTTGACACTTCAATTCACATGACATAGGTTCCTACTACCTCTCTGAGTGTCCCGGTTGGTGCTACTGGAGATGCGTTCGATGCCACCACAGCCGAAACCCAATCTCAACTGCGATCTGGAGACGTGGTTCAAGTCCGCGCACCACACTCTCCTTGAAACTTCTTAGGTGACAGGAGGTAAAACATTTTAACTTTATATCCTTTGACCAATAAGCGGTTGCCTCGGCAGGAGCCTGTTTCTATCTGTTCTGGGACATGTGTTTGATTTCTTTCCACGGTGGTATGGTGGGAACATCTGTTACGTGAAGGGATCCATACTCTCACACATCGTTTCGAATGGACTGTCTGGGGACTGATGGCGTAATAGATCACTCATTCACAGCCATTCCGTACTCCATACAGTCATTCCCACTCACCCATTCATCCGATCTCTGTCTGGGCAATTGATTAATGTGAATTAAGCACTTCACAGCATCAATTCATACAGACAGTAATTCACAATCAATCCCGTTCACCATACAGTCATTCCCACAAACCTGCCATGGCAGGAATCGAACACATGTCTCCAGAACCGATAGGTAACAGCGCTATCACCTGGCCACAGGGGCACCAGGAAGGATTTGGTGAGAGGTTATAATTGACTTTTACAATTCACGTGACATCGGTTCAAAACATGTTCGAAGAGAGAGTTTGTTGGTGGGACTTGAACCAGGTTTTGCAGGCTTGTGAATGTCAGGACACTCCACTTTGACCACAGACATGCCTAGTCCTAACGTGGTCAAAGTTACATTTGACACTTTCAATTTCAGATTGACATACGGTTCCTACTATCTCTCTGAGTGTCCCGGTGTGTGTACTGCGAGATGGTCGATGCACACAGCCTGAAACCCTAATCTTCAACTGCGATCTGGAGACGTGGTTTCAAGTCCCGGCATCCACACTCTCTTGAAACTTTCTAGGTGACAAGGAGAAAACATTTTAATTATATCCTTTGACAATAAGCGGATTGCCTCGGCAGGGGAGCTGTTTCCTTATCTGTTCTGGGGCATGTATTTTGATTTCTTCCACGGTGGTTGGTTGGGAACATCTGTCTAGTGAAAGCGATCCACACTCTCACACATTCATTTCGAATGACTGTCTGGGGACTGGATGGCCGTGAATGAGATCACTCATTCACAGCCATCCGTAACTGCCCATACAGTCATTCCCAACTCACCCATTCATTCGGAATCACCGTCTGGGAAATTGATTAATGTTGAATTAAGGCATTCACAGCAATCAATCATACAGACATAATTCACAATCATCCGTTCACCATACAGTCATTTCCCACCAAAACCTGCCATGCAGGAATCGAACACATGGTCTCCAGAACCGATACGTAACAGCCGCTATCACCTGCGCCACAGGGGCACCAGGAAGGATTTGGTGAGAGGTATATAATTGCACTTTACAATTCACGCTGACATCGCGTTCAAAATATGTTCTAAGGAGAGTTGTTGTTGGTGGGACTTTGAAACCCAGGTCTGCAGTTGCTTGTGAATGTCAGGACACTCCACTTGACCACAGACATGTAGCCATTACGTTGTGTCGACGATACATTTACACTTCAATTCACATTGGTTCTATATGACGTTAACCATAACGTATTAACTTACGGAGTATCTCTCTCTGTGCGTTCCCGGTGTGTAACGGAGATTGGTCGATGCACAAGTCTGAAATTTGAAACCCTTACCTCAATGAGATCTGGAGACATGGGTCCAGTACTGGCAACCTCATTTTGAAACCTCTGAGAGAGAAGGAGAAACATTTCAATTTTACATTTTTAAAACCTTGACCAAATTAACAGGGTGTCCGCCGCATCCTTAAAAGTCTTAATTTCATGTTTATAAATTTAAGGCCTTTAAAAAGTCTTAAATTCGCTTACAAATGTCATACGTTGCTCTTAAATACTGAACTCAAGGTCTTAAATTTGTCGGGGCAGGACTATATATTTTTTTATTTTTCTCAAGTGACTTTTTCAGGAAGGACATGTAGAGAAGATTCTTACCTGATTAGCTGCCCATATATACATTATTCGCGCCGCTTGCTAGCTAGGTCTGTGACCAATGGGTAGGTGCTAATTCAAGGACAGTTGGCTGGAAGAAGTCAGTTGCCGAAGTTGGCTCGCGTCTGTTGCCAACCCCACCATCTTGGTGTTTGTAGGTCTTAAATTTCATTCAAGGTGGTAAAAAAGTCTTAAGTCTTAAATTTGACTTGCTGAAACCTGCAGATACCCCTGAATAAGAGGTGCCTCGGTTAGGGGAGCGTTTCCTATCTGTTCTGGGGACATTGTTTGATTTCTTCCACGGTGCGTTGGTGGGCAACACCTGTCTACGTGAAGGATCCATACTCTCACAACATTCATTCGAAATTACTGTTCTGGGGGACTGGATGGCCGTTTCTATCGTTCTGGGGGACATGTGTTTTGAATTTCTTCCACGTGGTTGGTGGAACACCTTGGGGGCGTTTCTAGTGAAGGGGATCCATACTCTCACACATTCATTTTCGGAATTACTGGGGTCTGGGACTGTGGCCGTTTCCTATTGTTCTTGGGGACATGTGTTTTTTCTTCCACGTGGTCAGTGGGAATTCTCTCTAGTATTACTTATTCTCAGGCCAATTTTAAAACATCCACAATCAAATTCAGATGTTATTGTGATGCAAACCTTTGCAGTTTTTTTGTCGGGGTCAAATCCTCCTAGTGTGAGGCGTTTCGGACGCACGGTGGTGGATTCAGGACGGTTGTTCTCCACTTCTCTCTGGTACATTATATAACAACGTGTTCCCGTTTGTACAGATGATGCTGAAGTACGAGTGGCCACTCTTTGGAAAGAACCCCAACGCAAGTTCTTGGATTGAGCTGCTTTCAAAAGTCTCCATTTGTTTTATATTTTGTTGGTGTAAAATATTCCCATTCCTGACTTATATTCCATTCAAATTCCAACTCAAGAGGAGACCCATTTTTGTTGTGTGACGTATTGCTGTAATGTTTCTGTGCAACTACAAGCTTACGGGTTGGAAACTAATGTTGTAAGACCGAGGTTGTGAAGCAGCGAAGAATTAAGACGGGTATTGGTTGCTAACACTGCTTAGTAAAGGGACATTGTGATTGGTCGGATGTTTAACATTTCAGCGCTGATTAGATCCTTTCAGAAATACATATATTTTGCTTGCTTACAATTGGTCCTTATCCATGGCCCTCATTACAAATTGCAAAGAGCATTTGTTTTACTTTATGTCTCACTCAGACCAATCACAGAGTGAATGACAGTACTTAGAAAAATATGACTTATTTGGTGAAGTTAATTTATTCATTAATGTTACCATTTATCGTACCCTTTACAGTGTATCGGATGTGTGGCTGTGGTTTGCGTGTGTGCGTTGTATATCAGGACTCCAGAGGTGTTATTAAATTATAAGTGTTTACGGTTGTTTGTTATTGATTGTCTGTTATTGAAACAAAGTAAAAAATTATTTACTCCTACTCTTTTCCTTTTTTTATAATGCGGAAGCCCACTTATTGACTCAATGGGCGCTTGTTCCAAAATCAACGAGAAAAGTTACTCTCTGTTGGTAAAAGTGGCCATTCATGCTTCCTTTATTTAGTACCACCACATGCGTCTCTCTGTCAGGAAAATGCCGTGATTACCCAATGCCTTGGCGACAGCCTCAGTCGCTGGACGTGGCTGGGTGCTATTAGGCCTGCTGTGACGGCTTCATGAGCGCTAGCAGCTGAAACGAAAAACGCTACCAGCCCATAATGAAGATAAACCACTTATTCTTTTCTATGGTTTTTAGAGCTCTTGGTAAGTATATTCAGATCCCATTAGAGACATCTGGTCTCTCCCGGTATTGGCACTTGGGTTGTTCAAATGTAGCTTGTTTCTTAAAACTAGGATCTCTTTGTGTGAATATTACAGTTTTTCTCAGTCGCCCTTTTGCGTACGTTTCTCTTATCAGAATGAATTTGCAAACAATTCGTACAAATAGCAAAACACCATGGATTTCATCTCTTGCTTTAAAATCCTTAGTTCGTCTCAAAAGTAAATATCTGTGTCAATGAACATGTCAGTGCCATCACAATGACAAGTTCCTTGTGCCATTGTGTACGGATAGGAGATGTCAAATTTTTGAAGACAATTATTGTAAATTGTAAGTTACAAACCTTATGAATTGTGGGAGATTGATTGCAAGAGACTGGACAAGATTCACATTTACGCTTTGACTGTTTGTACTGTAATTTGTTGACAGACCATGTCATTGCTAGAAACTATGAACATAGGAAAAATCTACTTGGGTTAAATCTGTAGATGCATTGCTGTAGGAAATTACAGTGCCAGTCATCCCCCCATACACCTCCTGACGTTCCTGTTGGGCCACAAATTCTCAGACAATGTAACATTGTGTTGTCGCTCCAGCCTTATATAATACTTTCCAGTTCATGGTTCAGGAGATGCACCTTTTGAAGCTATTCCATAAACTGCGTTGATCGTTAGTTGATATAACACTTCACACATTTCCCTTCTTTAGAGAAAGTCAAGATTCACCTGTTAGCAATTTACCAATTCAGGATAGATTTAGAAAAAAAGTAACGGAAATGTATAGAAATTATGCTTGACATATTATGACAACTTGTTCAACCATTTTGCATTGTAAAGATTATGCAATTGAACTAATCCAAAATGTTGTGGCGGGTTGAGACTATTTCATTAGAGACCCATTACAATACATTTTGTCAACATGAAACATAAGCGATTGATAATGCTAGCGAAAGCGCAGAGAAAATTGGTACATAATCATTAAAATGAAATTGTACACAAAGGCATTTGCCAACTTGTTCAAAGAATAAGAAACTGCTTTTTTTGATGTCACAAACGACAACAATGATGTGAAGATTGAAACAAAGGTAGGGTTGGAGAATTTCAATTCTGATCTGAGAAATGTAACCAAAGCGTCTGAGAAAAACTGTAATATTAAGAACGTCAAGGATACACATATGGAAAGTGCTACATTTACTCTTCTTAAATCAGAGGAAACGATTTGAGGGATGTTGCCTTTTTATCAATATTCTTAATACATAGGCTACAAACATGACAACCACACCATAACAACCAACTGTTGTTTCGATATTTTTAGAACCAATATTCTTTATATCAATATAAGACCTTGACCTAATTATATCTTGTTTTCTTTTTTATATCTGTCTCCAAGTCAAAGCAGGTTTTTTTTTAACCGCCCTTATCCAAATCATTTCCCAGCCTGATCTCTCAATTGTATTAATTGAGGCCTGGTTATTAGTGCACAAAAAATACTGGCTAGCACTGTTACATTGTTGTTTTGCAAGAGTTAGGCCTTCAGAAGAAAACCGCCTGACAATAAGCATCAAGGATTCAATTAAAAAATAAATAAAATCACTGTAATATTGTTTCTCTCCCATAAGCCGCACAAATAAAAAACATGCTCCATTTAAACGACATTACGGGTCATTGAATCAGCCATTTTTAAGACCATGGTGCTTCTCAGTGAGGAGAGTGGAGGCCTCACCTAATGGGGGGTCCTCGTTCTCCTCGCTGGGCATGTGCCATGCGGCCCCCGACCCCACCAGAGGGACTCCTCATGCGCCTGGAGACCTCCCGGCAGTTGGCGGGCACGGTTGACTCTGACTGCCGCGGAGACGAGGATGACGCCCGACTCCGTTGGATGAAACGGCAGGAGATGTCGCGGCCGCATTCCCCCGGCCATGCACACTTCCAAGGCCAAGCCGCCATAGAGAAGAGTTCCCATTCTTCGCCCTGCTCAGAAGATGCCCAAAGTGATCTCAGTTTTATTAAAGGTGACATATCATACCACCAGGTGTGAGTATTCACACCTTTGAGTATAAATCACCACCTGGTGATAGGGTTAGGTTTAGGTTCTATCACCAGGTGGTTTTTATCTTCACCACCTGGTGATATAATATGTCACCTTTCAGCATTTTTGCAACAAAACATTGATACGAAATAACAATACAACTGTTGGCACGACAGCATTCTTTAGTCCTTATCACAAATGTTACATGAGTCACAGAGGTCATATGCAACCCAAAGCAATCAGGATTATAAGATGCCATCGATCGACACATCACAACACAAATCACACCCTTATTTCAGCAAATATCTATTCCAGATTGTCCAGCATGCAATCCCAAAGGTGATCTTGCAGGGGCTGCTGTGGGCTGTCATGGCAGCTCACTGGTTTGCTAGTTGGGATCCCCCGGCTCCTCCTAGCTCCAGTTCGAGGTGTCCCTGAGCACAGGCACCTAACCCCAACTGCTCGACGAGCTGGCTGTCGCCTTCAGCTGACGGCGTCGTCGGTGTGGGTGATTGTGAGGCAATATTGTCAAGCGCTGGGTGGCCTCTGTTACAAGAAGCACTCATCATTTCGGTCTATTTACCATTTGTGTTTCTACCTCGGCTATGTGTAGGTGGGGCACTCCACATCCACAGCCTCCACTCTGGTGTCCGTGGATTGGCTGGTGAGAAACGTCACCTACAGCCTCACTGCCACATCTGTTTCACAGCGACCGATCTGCGGTTTTGTGTTTCTACCGGCTACCCCTGGCTCACCTGGGACTGCTCCTACTGTATCTGCTGGAGACCCTGCGGGCCAAGATGGGAGACCCTGCACCCTTTGACAACAGGTTGATTACAAAGCTCTTAGCACTGTCATCCTGCTTGGCCGGCATGATGTAGAAATGAGCCGGTAATTGTTGTTTAAAAATTTCTGGGAATTCGTCTCATGGGTAGCAGTAAAATATAATAGATAATTTCCCTCACTAATAGCCGGCAATGGCTATGGCCATTCATAAGAGTACACTTAATTACAGCTATAAATCTTAACTGCAGCATCTTTAAGAAGTCACATGAAAAACCTTAAGTAGTCAAATGAGTTTGTTTGGATTTTCGTCCAGTCTGATCCAGAACCTCACCATGTTCCACTGAGGAACCAGGACCTGGTGTACCCCAGCCAGGACGTCGCCTGGAAGAAGTTTGAGAAGAAGTTTGTGGTGGCGTCAGTCTGATCACCCACGCGCCTGTGCTTCGAGGCTACCTGTACAGGGGCTGGAGGAGCTCCGCAGGGACAACATCATGTACCTGGAGCTCCGGAGCGGGCTGGCCAGGGTATGAGAACGACAACTCCACTCCACTTGTAGATCGGTTTGCTTTTGTCTTCGCTCACTTTCCGTTCATTGAAAGGGAACTGAAGAGCCTTTACAGTAAATGCTTGAAGAGAAAAGAGTGTGGCGTCAGGGATTTGGTGTTCCTTTAAAAAAAAACAAACACTTAATCACACTTAAAAAATAAATCTGCGGCGGTTGTGGAACCTTTGTTAAATTTGTCAATCAATATGTTGAATCCAATCTATCAAGTTTTGATCAATCAGCTGCATGTTTTACTCGTGACACTTAGAATAGCGAGGACAATTTGCTGTATCACAGCTCACGACTTCCTGAAATAAGCCAGCTCGTTTATTCCTGTCTTTACATTTATTGGACCAACTGATTAATCCAGGTGTGTCTGACCTTCACAACAATGGTTCAGCACACCTGGATTAAATCAGTGGTCAATATGTAAGACAGGGAAATAAACGAGCTGCTTATTTCAGGAAGTCGCTGGAGCTGTGCATATAAGCCAATTAAGCTGCAATTAAAGAGAATAACAACATTCTATACTACCCTCACCAATGCACACTGGGTACATATTTTCTGTCAATGTTTTTTGTGTTAAGGCGCCTGATGTTGTCTTTCTCTGCTGTAGACGTATGAGCTGGATGGAAGCCGTCCACGATAAGCTCTGGTACCTGAAGACGTTTCAGGAAGTGACGCAACAGTGTGTGGAAGATCACCCAGACTTCCTGGGAACTCGCATCTCATCACGGTCCACGGGTAGGCTACGAGATATAACTGTGAGGGTCACCAGTATGTGCAGGCTGGCTAAAGAATTGCTTCATTTAAAATAAATTATAATTTTAATGCTCTAAAGAGAATAATAGCATCAAGCCTTAAGTCAAAGATACAGTTCACTTATGTACTTCCTTTTAATCTACACACTTAACAAAATAATCAAGTGTACATATTGTACTCCATGTTATTTTGTTAATGTTCTTGTTTAATGTTTCAGACTGTTTTCTGGAGATACCTCGGCTAATTAGATATCACAGAAGACTGGCCAAAATAAACAAAATTTGTCTTATTGGTAAATGATGACATCAAATGATGCCTCAGTATGTATCTCTGTTGGGATCTCACACATGGCCCAGTATGAGGATGTTTAGGTCTCTGAGTGTGTATCTTGCATCTCACACATGGGCCCAGTATGATGGATGTTTAGTTATTCTTCAACCAGGTCTCTGAGTGTGTCTCGTGTCAAAGGCTGCCGTAATGGAAGCCATCCAAATGCAGAGCGATTTCCCAGTTGTTCGCAGGGTTTGACTTGGTAAGTTCCCCACGTCCCTCCTCTCGGTCCCATACCTTCACTAGTTTTTACCCCAGACTAGTCAACTAAGGGCAGCATACACTCACAATTTTTGCGTTGAATTTCCGCAGATTAGTCATATAGTGTGGGCGATCAACAAGCCGGATAATTGCATTTCGTCCCGATCCAGTTGCTACATCACGACTGTGTTTTGATATTGTGGTTGAGAGATCTTGTGTCGTGTGAGCGTTACACAGAGTCCACTCATACCACTATCCAATAATAATTAATTATCAGAACATGGGCTAGCATGAATCGAAAATAAAACAAGATGGCCTCGACAAAGCAGACTAATTACCGGGTTGTTTTTGAAGGTTGGCCGGAGGGACAGCGGAGGCAATCTGTGGTACATTTCAGGACGCTCTGTTACTGCCGGGCCAAACCTGGACTGGTTCTGCCGTACTTTCTTCCACGCAGGGGAGACAGGTTCGGTGCTTTGTGCTCTCTCCAAGTCCATGTTTAGTTATAAAGGGGACATATCATACCATCGGTGTGGGTGTGATTAGCCATTACAAGCCGTTTTGAAAATCTGCCTCTTCTGACATCACTTTGTGGGCTGTCCACCTCGATGTGTGACGGATAGATGAGCAACTTCTGCTACAGTCACGGGTAGGCTGTAGACTGACCTATCCAGCACGCATCTAGTGGACACGCCCACTAGTGATGTCAGAAGAGGCCGATTTTCAAACGGGCTTGTAACGGCTAATCAACACTCACACCTCGGGCAAATATGTCCTCTTTAAGATCAATAAGACATCCTCTCTGCAGAGTAGACAGTCGGGGACAGTAATAGGAAATCAAAAGATGCATAAGCAAACAACAAACCTTTTGGTGGGGCATGTGCCCCCCAAGGCCCCCCTGTGGGCCAAGCCCCCCTTGACGTTGACTACCATGAGTGCATTCATAGAGTCGATTCTTACCGTACAGTCGTACATCTGCATGTACATGTAGATGAGGAAGGCACCGATGTGGACGAGAACATCCTGGACGCCCTGCTTGCTGAACACCACCCGCATCGGCCACGGCTACGCCTTGCCCACCACCCCCTCGCCAAGGAGCTGGCCAGACGGGGAAACGTGGCGGTGGAGCTGTGTCCGATCTCCAACCAGGTCAGCTCAGAACTCCCACCACACATTCAGTGACAGTCCGTGCAAAGGCTTAGTTTATGGTTCCTCGTCGAAGCAATGCAAGGGGGCTTTACGGACCCCTTACGTCCTTGCGGAAGTGCTCCTTGGGTCCGCCGCGAGGGCGGACGCGCGCCTCCCAAAAATGTTAACCTTCCGTTGAGGAAGACGCCAGCAGCAAGGGCTTGTGATTGGTCCGCTCACTAAAACCCGACGCAGAACCCAAACAGGGGTCACGACCGCGTCGAAGCGTCTGCGTCGACTGTAGGTCACGCATAAGACACCGCCAGGTGGATGAGCTGTAGGTGTGTTTTCCTCAGCCTATTCAGGCAAGTGTTCAACATCCAAACCCTGGTGTACCCGGCCTTTAAAGCCTGCATTGTACCAGATAGAGTTCAACCTTCAGTAAACCATAATAATCAACCCCTTAATCAAACCTAATATAGTGAAGACTATATCTTTGCTGTGACTACAACCGACTGGGCATTACAGCAACCTCTGATGGAGTGGGTGTTTAGTCGGGTTCTATGCTGTTTTTGACTCATTGAATACATCAATTCAGTGCTTTCAAAAGTTTTCAACCCCCTGCTTAAATGAATGTCATTTAATCCAAGGAGTGCTTTTTTCCGGGGTGGGTTCTCTAGGTGCTGAAACTGGTATCGGACCTGCGGAACCACCCAGCGGCGGTGCTGATGTCTGAGGGCCAGCCCCTGGTGATCAGCTCCGACCGATCCCTCTCACTCTTCGGCAACGCCGGCCTCTCTACGACTTCTCTACCAAGCCTTCGTGGGGATCGGAGGCTTGAGGGCCAAACCTGGGGACTCTCAAGGAGCTTGCCGCCAATTCTATCAAGTGGGACATTTTGCAAACACCATGCATTTTCAGTGACTGTTGTGCATGTCATAAGCAGTGTTGCATTGACTTGATACGAGGTTACATTTATGGTACAGTCCGTGCCCCAGTGTGGAACTCACATTGTGTAGTTAAATGCTGTTTCACAACGTTAATCCATATTAAATACATGATGTTATGTGTTCTTACATTGTTCATTACACAGCCCCTTCGATTTGGCGATGAAATGATAACGGGACATTACGGGTTTTATGTTTAATTAACGGTATTGTAGGTGTTTCAGTTTCTGCTTTCCCACGACCTGAGTGGAGCTTAATATAACCTTCAACTGTGCCCCCCTACAGATACAGCTCCCTTGCCCCCCCACCTGAAGGCAGCAGGGCTGCTGCAGTGGAGGAGAAGTGGGACGCGTTCATCTCTTCAAATGAAATCAAAGCCGACCACAAAGGGATTTGGTTTAACCTGACTGTTTGTAACTCAAATATGAGGAATTCAAAGCACACCGTACAAAGCCTCATTCAGCTTTCAAATTAATGGAAAATTTCAAATATGGAAGGGACATACCTTAAGTTTCAAATGATCACGGGAAACAAACAACTTAGCCTACTGGTGTGGTGGCAGATTAGAATTGTTATTTGCCAATCGTATTACAATAAATCGTCAATATTAAGTTAAATGAAGCCTACTAAATGTTTGAGATTAGCTTCCTAAGACATAAATCATCATCTTTGTTATTATGATTGTTTATTCTGCTTGTTGGTTCTCCAAATTAAAACACTTTGGGGAAACAACTAGGTAAGAGGGGTGGCTATTCATTCATTTTGAACACAGTTTCCTATGTTCAGCATAAGACAATAAGGAAGAGTCCAGGGTCACATGTTTTTCTGGACTCACAACTTTGGCCAAAATTAACTTTTGCCTGGTCGTTTGATACTTTAATAAACCACAAGAGGGATAATCAAAACCCTCTTTATCAAAAAGCCCATCCTAATCAAAGAAACAGCCGGCAATATCTTCATGGTCGTTGATTGATTGATAATTAAAACAATGTGGTGGATCAAAAACGATGCCTCGTGTTACACATATTGTTGTGTTTTAAATGGATTTAAATGATATGTTTTCATCAAAGACAAACGAACACATTTTCGTGAAGAAGTTTCATAATGTTGGATAAAAGCATCAATAGAGGTGGAAACCCTTTCAAGTTTTGGCATGTGGAGAGTTTCAGTACTGGAAGGGGGGTGACTTTGCCACTCTATTGGGTTCTATGCTGTTAGGACTCATAAAAGTTATGAGGCCTAAAAGCTGCATGTAGTCATGAGGAAACAGAAATGTTTTTCAATATCTGCAACTTGAATTTTTGTTATTTGCATTAGTGAACATGAAGATTATATTTCAAATGATGCTATGAAATGGATCGACTTGTATTCCATTGGGCCTTTCAAAGAGGTGAATTCAAAATGAATAAATTCAGCTGACCTTGTTTTCACCTTGTTTTCTTTTTAAACTTCAAAACATTAGGGCAGAGAGAGTACTTCCATATCCTCAAGCAATGAAAGAGGAGTTACACACATACAGAAACGTTCCCAGACTAGAACACAAGTTCACCAACCTGGGAACTCTCAAGGAGCTGGCCGCTCTGACAGCATGACATGTGTGGGCCTTGACAGAGCATGGCCCAGGCAGGGGTAGATGTTTATCTTTGTTTCCCCCATAAAAGCACTCAGGTCCACACTCATTGATTCGGGTGTGGACCGCCTTAATATAAGGGCTCATAGCAAGTGTGTGTATGTGTAAACAATAAGATAAATAAGTGATCATGATGGAGAACAGTCTCTCTCATCATCGGCCATGCATAGGCTTATAATTGTTAGGCCTATGTATGTATATAATCAATAAGGTCTAATCAACCTCTTTTGATTTCCCCCTACAAAAGAAAAAAAACAAATCAGAGTGAAAAAAAAATCAACAGGGTACGCTGGATTCATTTCTTCAAAAGAAAAACAGGCCCAGTGAAAATGAGGACAGAGAAGGGGAGAATGAGCAGAGGAAACAGGAGGATAGAAAGAAGTGCGGAGCTTCTGCAAAGAGTGGAGAAGAGACAAGACAGAGCAAAGAACTATGTGGAAAGACAGGAGAGACGAGAGATAGTGGAGAGAGGAGAAGAGATAGGGCAGAGTGGAAAACCAAGTGGAGAATCTGGAAGACCAGTTCAGTCAGAACAGAGGGGACCAGAAACACAGACAGGAGAACAAAGACAACCAGCAGCACAGACAGGAGAACAAAGACAACCAGCAGCACAGACAGGAGAACAAAGACAACCAGCAGCACAGACAGGAGAGAGAGCTCAGACAGCAAAACAGAGAGAGGGTGGGAAAATCCAGAGAGGACCAGGACTAATGCCCCTGACACACCGCCCCGACACGACCAGACGCCGACGCCCGCTTGCCCGACGGGTCCGTTGCCTCTCGTCGGAGACAGTCGGGAGAGAGGAAGCAGTGAAACACAACGCCACGACCACTCCCGACGACACAGCAGTCTGTATGTTCTGCGCTTGCGCGAGATGCAATAATTCTCCATAAAGCAGCGGGTGGCGCTAGTCTCGTGCCCGTTATCCGAAACATGAAAAACAGGAAAATGACCTAACCGAGAAACCATAGAAGAAACCAGGTTAGAATAAAAAACAAAGCGCACAAAAACAGCTTGTTTATTTTGAGCAGACGTTTGGACGTTTTGGAAAAAAATCGTCACGTTGCTCGTCACGTTTTGGCTGCTCTCGGGCCTCGTTCTTGTTGCCCGAAGACATCGCAGGAGGGAAAAAGTAAAAAGTAACCATCGTCACTTCCGCCCCTCTTCCACCCCTCCCACACACCGCGGCTTGATTTCGCTACGGCAACCGCCCGTCATAATCGTCATTAGATGGCCACACAGCCAATCAGAGTACCCGACGAGTCTACTATCCCGACGGCCGACAAGTCCCGACTGAGCATGTTCAATCGGCCCCGACGAGACCCGAGGGCTTCCGACGCTGCCGACGCGGAAAGGAACACACCAAACCGACGCGCGGTTACGACGCCGTCCGACTGGTGCCGACGAGGCGCGACGCCCGACAGTCGGCTTGGTGTGTCCGGGCCTTCGTGCCGCGTTCAGGCTGCAGACGCAGCAAATCTGATTCAAATCTGATTTCTTCTCATATCTCCGATTTTTAGGGCTGACTGTTCCACACTTGTTTTAGCAAGTGTCCAAATATCGCATTTGGGCTCTGTTCAGACTGGGGCCACATTATTGACCCTTCTGACAGGTTTGCTGTAGCAACGACGTTGGAGGGGGGAGCGCGTCATCGCGGCGTGCTTGTGTATTGTGTGACGTCATGTAATAGCGACGAGAAAAACAATAACAAACAAGATGGATCAAAGAACGCGAAAGACTTTTCATAAATCGACTTTATTCCGATACATGGCCCTCGAGCTTCGCTTTGAACGGACCCATCATCCCCACAGATTAATGAGGCATTTCGTTTCTTCCCCTGTCCAAGGACTGTGGTTTTTGGCATCTTCCGACTGCTCCATATCGTTAACGTTAGCTCCGGCAACTCGAAACAGGCGGTGTGGTTTGGCGCATGATGGGTCAGGTTCTGGGCGTCGCGTGACGTAGAGTGACATCACGGACAGTCAAAACCGATCTGAGTGTTTGGAGCTGTTCAGACTGAGACGCATCTGTCCAAATGCGATCTGAAACTACCTCCCGGAGGTGGTTTCGATCCGTTTTGCAAAAATCGGATTTCATGTGACTTGGGACTGTTCAGACTTCAAAAGAGTCATCCGGTTCCAATCTGGATGGGCTAAAAATCGGATTTTTGCTGGCAGTGTGAACGCGGCCATAGAGGACCAGAAAACAGGCAGAATGAAACGGTTGGCTTGGATGCTCTGGATCCTGTGATCTATAAAAATAACATAATGCAGGGTCTCATATTAACTGACAAAGACAAAACGTGTTTGCTGCAAAATAAGTGGGTGCCAGCAGGACATCATAACTATCCCCAGCGGGATTTTGGCGGGAAGCAGCTAAAATATAATGTCTTGTGGGAAAAAAAATATGAATGGCTTCGGTACTCTCCTAATGAAGATGCTGCATACTGTGCACATTGCCTTGCCTTCAACAATGTCAGGGGCAACTTCAGTTTCATAACTAAAGGTTTCACTGACTGGAAAAATGCCATTGGGGAAAAAAGAGGCATCCTCCAAAAGCACAACGTGTCCATTGGCCATCAAAAAGCCACAGAAATGGCTAAAAACTTCTTCTCTATAGTTGAAGGGGGAAAAAAAGACATACAATCAACAATAAGTGCAAATTATGAGGAAAAGGTCAAGAAAAATCGTCAGACTCCCCTATCTATTCTCGACATAATTGTGTGCCTTGGCGAGTTTACTTAGGGGTCAGGGATATGATGGAGCCGCCACAATGAGTGGACGAGTCAGTGGGGTCCAAACAAGAGTCCAGGAGCAGTATCCAAGGGCGGTGTACACCCACTGTAGGAGCCATGCGCTCAATTTGGTAGTGGTACATGGATGTGCTGACATTCCTGTAGTGAGTTGTGGAGTTGTTGGGAAGTTGTGGAAAAAATAGCTGTTTTTTTCTCAGCCTCAGGTGCAAGAAAAGCTGCCTTAAAGGAACATTGCTCGGGCGACCAATCCAAGCTCAAAAAGTCAGGGATACTTTTGATGTCTGACACGAGATGGGGCACTAGAGGAAAAACAATGCGTGCTTTTGTTGAAAAGTTCAGTGCTGTCCACTCCACTTTGAGAACCCTAGAAACTGAGCACACATCTGTCTCTGGAAAGGCCTACAACCTCCGGCAGAGTATTGAGTCCTTTGAGACCATCATCAGTGCTGTCATTACAGACTATGTTCTAGGTTACATGCAACCACTAACAACACAACTGCAGGCTACTAACCTGGACATAGTATCTGCATAACAAGAGGCCAGAAATGTCCGCAATGTTATTGCACAACAAAGATGTGAGCAAGCTTTTAGTGTCTGCTTTCAAAAGGCAGTTGACCTGGCTAAATCTGTCGATGTGGTGCCAAGCAAACGCAGAATCTCTGTCAAACAGAGTTTCAGGGCAAACATTCCCTCAGAATCAGTGGAAGACCACTACAGGATAAATCTATTCTTTCCTTTTATAGAACACATCATGAGTGAGCTGGAATGCAGATTTGCTCAAAGAAATGAGCCATCCATGGTTGCAGCGTACCTGGTGCCAGCAGATTTGAAAAAGCTCACTGAAGAAAGGGAGGCAGAGCTCCTTCAGTGGTACCACCAAGACCTGCCTGATGCTGCGACTGTGGAACAAGAGCTGAAACGGTGGAGGTAGAAATTCCAGTCCATCACCGAGCCACTGCCATCCACAGCGCTGGAAACCCTCCAGACTACAAGCATGGTCTTCTTTCCTAACATTGACTGCATGTTGAGAATATTCCCCACAATCCCAGTGACAACATGTGGTTGTGAAAGGTCTTTCTCAGCAATGAGAAGGCTGAAGACATGGCTGAGAGCCAGTATGACAGATGACAGACTCACTGGACTGGCTTTCATGCACGTCCACTGGAAGGTCAAAATTGACAGGGAGAGGGTCCTGAGACGGTGGGAGTCTTCTGGCCACAGAGGATCCACTCCAAAAGGTAATTCATGTTATACAGATTCTCTGTTGCAAATGTACTCGGGGTGATCATTTTAACTTATGTTTGTGTATTCTATGTCATTTCAGAGGGCCAATGCAGAGATAGGAGCATGTGGAGGATGACTGACTGACACACACACACTCACACACACACAGTGGCGAAAGTAGTCTGCTGCGGGCCCTAATGCAAAATTATTTTAGCGGGCCCTTTAATAACGTTAGGTCTGATTATTTAATCACCTGACCTGTTGCAGCACCTCCGAGGCAAAACAGTATATTATTGGGAGAGGAGGAGTGCGCCGTGAGATAGCCTACGTCATGCGTAAATTTATGCAAGTTGACACTCAGCTGACAATGACACTCAGCTGACACTCAACTTCATGGACAATGAACCTGTCGGCTGCAGCCACAAATAAGAGAAACCAGCGTTGATGAGGTGCTGCTGACAACAATATACGGTGGCTGTGTCCACACACCCGGTTTGGTTTATGTGACTTGAG
>OLKM01005223.1:0-17935 GCA_900291075.1 Melanogrammus aeglefinus | reverse complement strand
ACAATGGGACGGGCGTTTATCAGCAAACAACTCACACAAGTGATTTCAGCATTTTGCCTGTTAACCAACACGATTAGGCTGCGTCTACCATCCTCAATCATCAAGGGTATGTTGGAAAGAGTGAATGGGACGCTCAAAACAAAGATTAACAAAATTTGTGGCAAGTACTAACTTGAATTTGGATTGATGCACTACATTAGCACTAATGAAGTTATCGCATGCAGACTAACAGAACAACACACCTAACACGCATGAATGCTTACGGGATCGACCCATGCCTTCACCTGTCATTCGAGGACCTCATAAAGGACCTCCATATAGAACAGTTAGAAACTGAATTAAGACGTTTACATTGGGACAGTTAACTGCATACACAGTCTATCTTTCAACAGGAAAAGGACCGAGTTTCCAGAGTCGAGGAGGATCCACCAAGGGGGTTGGAGCCAGCGTGACCAAGTATACCATGAGGGTGTTCAGGAAAAGTGGAACCGAGCCAAGGAGAGAAGGACCATACAAAGTCACCAACGCACGTCAACAGCCATCCAGGTGGAAGGAGCGTCTACCTGGATCAATCTAACCACTGCACAAGAGCCGCTCCAACCAAAGCCAGGGATGAGTGTGAGCAGGGAGCGTGAGGAGAGTCCAGCTGCAGAAACGCCTGGGGGCTGACCAGCTACCCCTGGACCAGACCCAGCCGAGCCAGGAGCAACAGTCACATGAATGATGCTGATAATTGGGGAGGCCTGTTCCTTAATCCTCTACGGGTTGGGTCAGATTCCACTGGCCCAAGGACGATCCCGAAGGAGGGATGAAACTACGGAGACAACACCGACCCGGGAAGAGCCAGGAATCAGGGACTGGTATGAAGGAAGCCTAAGAAGAAAACACAGGACAATCCGGCACCAACTCCATTTAGAAAATAGCCAACAAGGAAGAGAGAATGGTCTTATATGCTCAGATGCCACCGCATACCAACTTAATGACCTTGTGTTTACTGTAAGTCGGGTACCAGTCACTATGTGCTTTCAACTTCTACCAGAAATTATACAGCTCAGCGAAAACAGTCAGTGGTAGAGTACCTATATTCAGCCTGAATGTTATGATATGGTGTTTAACAGTAAGGTCAAAGAAACCATGGAGTACAACAGGCGAGTTTAAATTGGACATTAAGGATATTTACTTCTTTAAAGCAGTGTCAGAAGAACGTTTAATCTTTACATTAGAAAAGGAGACCCTTGTAAAATCAGAATCAACCGGGAAAGATCGTGAACTTTAGCAAAGCAATTCACTAATACCTTCAGATAATGACAAAGTAAATGTAACCAGAGCTTACTGAATAAAATAGATCAACCTTCAGTTGGAGATAATGGGAAAGATTTCATTGGGTAACCACCAATAGATTTAAACTCAACTCTAGATGTAAATAAAAGTAATGAGGTTTTTGATAATCGGGTATTCAGCGCAACCCTAAGTCACTAATGGCAACTTCCATCAGGGAGGAAGCGACAATCTAGTGACCACTAATCTAACTCCAATTAGAGAAGTAACAACAGTCATGAGTGATCCAATAAACAAACTAGCAACAAATGGTACAGCAGCTACTTCTCAAGTAAGATAGATTACCAAACAATGTACAAAGATAGAGGCGACCACAATAATAATATCTTACAGGGATAATATAGAAACACTGTACCGCAATATCAAAGGTCAATTCAGAAACTGTTGCACTAGGAATCTAACATCGGCACCACTGTCTCTTGAAGAGACTCTTGTAGAGCAGACAACATCAATAAATTATGTTGAGCCGGAAACTTGAAAATAATGGATTAACCTAAAACCGTTTAAGAAAGGAGTTAAAAGAAAATTCGGGCCATGATCAGGGAATGTTTTGGAATAGCTGACGCCAAGGTTTGGGGTATGGGAATTGGTGCTGACCAAGAGAGGCATAGTGCTGTCAATATACTAACAGTGGTAGGATTGGTTTTTTGTTGTTGTATTTCCCATAGTCAGATCTATAATAGCGTCCAGACTTTCCAAGGGAATGGCCCTCATGGTGATCGTAATGATGAGTCTGATGATTGGGAGAGGAAGCTCTATTGGGAGTTAGATTAGAGTGAACCAGAGAGGAAGACCGGGATGTGGGCATCAACATCGTCCAGGAGGTCTGGGGTCAGGCTGGTGACCTTCCATGTGAGCTACAGCTTCACAGACAGCATAAAACAAATGGACATAATGGACTAATGGGGTTCCAGGCCTGATGGTTGCAGACAGGAACAGCAACCACAATGCCCAACCCCCAACACACACAGCATACTGTACATAAAGATATCAGCGTTATCTGGATCTTATGCAGGCTAGCAGACAATCTTACATTTTTACATTATTTTACTACATACTTCCTACTATTATTTTTACTATTATTATTTACTATTACTATTATTTTTACTCTTTGAACATGTTGTTTTTGAGTTCATATTTTCTGTGTCACATATTTTTGTAATGTTCATTTTCAATGCATGCTGAAAATGCTATGTTATGTTATGCTTAAGTAGAATTTAGTTAGACATTTGATATAATAGTATGTTGAAATATGGTAGTATATTGTGTTGTTATGATTAGAAGGTTGTATTGGTCCATAAGACCGAATTGCAGGGATCAGACTGTTAAGATGATGCATTACATTTGATAGATCTTGTGTGCCTTGCGCGTGTTGAAACCCCTGCACACGTTAGAAGGTTTTTAATGATGATCAATGTAATACTGAAATCTAGGTCAGGGACTTAGGTAGTTTTATTAGTAATTTAAGTGGAAGGGGACGAAACAATTACTATGTTATTGATTGTGATGAGGATCCCAATAAGGGGGGATATGTGGTAGAAATTATTGATTATATTCTATGTTTAAACATGATTATTACTAGGCCTAAATATCCTAATGGTAGAAACATGCTGGAACGTCTCTGTTCAGGGCTTGCACGGCGCCAGGGAGTCTGGGGTCAGACAAGTTGGAACCCTCTCCTGCCTGAGACGGAGACCACGGGGTCAATGTGTGTTGACCTCAGGCCTGGTGTTTTAGATTAGTATTGCTGGCACTTCATCAGAGGGATCATGACGTATTGTGGGCGGAAACCCCAAAGGAGGGACTGCTCTAAGCATATGGATAAAGAGGAGACCTCCCAATCGATTTTGACCGTTAATGCTTTGCAAAACCATTCCGCTTGTTGTTGTTTTTTAACGATAAACTTTTTTGTCATACTCAACCCGGACTCCTCAGTTACTTTTATTCTCTAGTTAGTTAAGAATTAGATCGTGGTTTTACCCCACCACATTTGCCAGGCAGGTTTGGAATGGATTACGTAGCCGGTACAAATTTGGCACCCGGTACTAATTTGGTGTGACAGTGCCACCAAATTAATTAAAAGTAATTAATACCAGGAGAAAATGTATCTTCAGCCCGGAGCAGTGTTGGGAACGTTACTTTAAAAAGTAATAAGTTATAGTTACTCAATACTTGTTCCAAAAAGTAACTAAATTAGTGACTTAATTACTCTATAATAAAAGTAACTAGTTACCAGGGAAAGTTGCTATTTGTGTTACTGTAAAAAAAAAAGTTGCTATATGTCATAGAATTTAGATCTTTCTGAGCAGTTTTCACTTGACCTTAAAGGCATAATATGTAACAATTGTACCTTAAAATAACAGCTTGAAAAAATTGTGCCGGCTACAATGACCTTTTAATAGGGCGATTTTCCGCCTTCCTTCACGCCCATCCGGGGGTCTGTACTCAAATTACTAACATATGTAGCTTTCTTGGCGATGCCCGCCGCCTCGGGCGGAAGTAGTTCGACCTGCTTTCTGGCAATGATTACGCAATGACATATAGATCCCCGGCCTCCACGCCCTTTGAATATTCTTACCTCGGTTGACTATTTGCTGTTTTCTGATCACGGCTTCACTGACTCCACTCACCGGTATACAAGGATTGCAGCGCGACTTCAAACATGCACCTATCGTAATGTGTTTTTAACGACACTGGAGTAAACGTTAATACTAACTAGTAAAAACCTTTAGGGAGAGCTCCAAAGGGAAACCTGCATATTTTTGGAAACCTGCATATTGGGCCTTTAATGTGTTAAATGGTTGAACTGCCCATTCAAGGGCCTGATATACAGTACATTCAACTGAATTTAAATTTGCTTGGTTGCAAAGGCTATGGAACATCTGCCGAATACTACAGAAAATGCCAACTGCCAAATGCTGCTGTTGTGTTGCGTGCACGTATCCTGGCTTGTGTGTAAAAACACTGGCTCGATTGACTACCATGAAACATGACTCTGCCTTAGCCAATAATAATCGCTTATCTCGTTGTTAACCCACCCAGCCTCCTCACTAACAGTTTGTGCTTGGAGCCACAGGGTGCGTTTCGGAATTACCGCAGTTTATTCAATCAATTCATAGTAAGGCACCGCATTAAGGTCCAATCCCATTTCTTTGCTCAAAGGAAAATCTCAGCCCTAGCCCTCGCTGTTGCGCGTTCACGCGCCGTGGAGCCATGTCCAATACCAGTTTAAAGGTAGCTTAACCGTGCGTTCACACCAAACGCGAAATTTGTCGCCCGTTCGCGTTGTCGCCGAAGTTTTGTCGCGCCACACATCATAATCTGTCGCTGTGCAAGTTTTGTTGAATTTGTCGCGCCACCGGTACGCCCGATCTCGTCTTGATCTCGGAAGAGCTAAGCAGGGTCGCCTGTTAGGTACTTGGATGGGAGACCGCCTAGGAAAACCAGGTGCTGTATGGCTTATGGTGCTCTGCGTCTGCCGAGATAACCGTCCCAAGCTATGGTAAATAGTGGTAGATGGCACCCAGCCTTGAAGGCAACCCATCTAGGAGAAGGCTACTTCAAACAATAAACCAAAGATGTTGCTCGAGTCTCTTCCGAGGGAAACGAAGGGAAACGAAGAAAGGGCGGATAAGGCTATAATGACTGAAACGGCCGGAGTAGGATAGTGAGGAGTTGCGCCCCACAGTCCTGTAATTAGCATTGTATAAAGTCTAACAATGGAGAAACCCAGCTGGAGACGACGTTGGACGACTCGTCTGAGGAACGACAGAGAGAGAGAGAGCGCCAACAAACTTGACTCCAGGTCCTCCATTTCACAACAATGTCCGACAATGCATGTCTTTACCTTTTTTAAAGACAAGCATTTTAACGACAAAAGCATTTAAAGACAAGCATTGCATGTCTTTAAGCTTAGCGGGAAGTGACGCTACGTCACTCATGAAGTGAACGCTGGATTGGCTGTAATCGCACGTCATCCACGCGAAATTCGCGTCCAAAGTTTGAAAAATTTGAACTCGAGCGACTGTCGCGCAACAAATCCACGTGAACGCCGCTCGCCAGAAGACGGCGAAAGTGTGGCGCTACAATCAACATTTGTCGCCAGTTTTTCTCTCGCGAAAATCTTCGCCCGATACGCGTTCTCTACTTCACTTTGTATTGATCTTGTCGCCCCGCGCGTTTGGTGTGAACGCACGGTAAGGGGTAACCGTGCGTTCACACCCAAACGCGAAATTTGTCGCCCGTTTGTTTCGTTGTCGCCGAATTTTGTCGCGCCACACATCATAATCTGTCGCTGTGCAAGTTTGTCGAATTTGTCATGCCCACCGGTTACGCCGATCTCGTCTTGATCTCGAAGCTAGCAGGTCGGCCTGGCTAGTACTTGGATGGAGACCGCCTAGGAAAAACCAGGTGCTGTATGCTATGAGTGCTCTGCGTCTGCGAGGATACCGTCCCCCAGCTATGGGTAAAATTAGTTGGGTAGAAAAAATGGGGACCCAGAAATTGAAAGGCAACCCATCTGGAGAAGTCTACTTCAAACAATAAACCAAAGATGTTGCTCGCGTCTCTTCCGATCCTCACAAAGGGCGGATAAGGCTATAATGACTGAAACGGCCAGAGTACGATAGTGAGGAGTTGCGCCCTACAGTCCTTAATTAGCATTGTAAAGTCTACGGAGAAACCAGCTGGAGACAACGTTGGACGACTCGTCTGAGGACGACAGAGACAGAGAGAGAGAGAGAGCGCCACAACTTGACTCCAGGTCTTCCATTTCACAACCATGTCCGACATTGCATGTCTTTACCTTTTTAAAGACAAGTTCTTAAAGACAAGCATTACATGTCTTTAGCTTGAGCGGGAAGTGAACGCTACGTCACTCAATGAAGTGAAGCGCTGATGGGCTGTAAATCACGCGTCATCACGCGAAATTCGCGTCACAAAGTTGGAAAAATTTTGAAACTCGAGCGAATCTGTTGCGCCACAAATCCACGTGAACGCGCTCGCCAGAGACGGCGAAAGTGTGGCGCGACAAATTCAACATTTGTCGCCAGTTTTTTCTCTCGCGAAAATTTCGGCCCGATACGCGTCTCTACGTTCACTTTGTATGGGATCTTGTCGCCCGTCGCGTTTGGTGGTGAACGCACGGTAAGGGGAGGGCTAACACCCCTCAAAAATTTGAGATTTTCGATGGGCACCCTCAAACGCGCTTCAGTTGTGACTTGCTCCCACAATACCTTGCGAGAAAACGGAAAATCAAGAAATATCCTAGACAAGATGGAGGGCGAAAAGATGCGACAGGATTTGAAAAACACAAAATTTAAGTGTTTTCTCTGTAATAAACTATTTAATTATTTTTATTAATTATACTCTGCAGCCCGGCCGCGGACTCTCGGAAGATCATGGATATCATACGACATGAGCCCGGGGCAGCTCCCCGACCTGGGCCGCGGCGACCCGGTCCTCGGCGCGGGCATGCAGCGCCTGTGATAAGGCTCTGCAGCCCGGCCGTGGACCGGGCGGCCCGCGGTCGGGGAGCTGCTGGGCTCATGTCGTATGATATCCAGATCTTCCATGTTCTAGTGACTCCAGGTGAAAAATATACTAATATATTATATTATATTAGTAATATTATATAAGTAATGTTATATTTATCGAAATGTAGTTTCAATGCATTATAGACATTCGTTATAACCAGATACATAACCACCGCGGGTTGAATTGTCATGCACTAATCGCTAGTTAGCGAATTACCTCGCGATCTCCGCAACACAGTTCCATGTCAACACTTGTCCTATTTTAATGTCCCATTTCGCCACATTTGATTGCATGTGGGGTAATGTGTTAGGGCTGTAGAACGGACTCTCGAGATCTGGATATCTTACGACATGACAGGCAGCCCCGGCAGCCCTCCCCGACCCTGGGCGCCGCCGCCGCCCGGTCCACGGCCGGGCTGCGGCCGTGGACTGGGCGGCCCGCGGTCGGGGAGCTGCCGGGCTCATGTCGTATGATATCCAGATCTTCCGAGAGTCCGTTCTACAGCCCTAACACATTACCCCACATGCAATCAAATGGGCGAAATGGGACATTAAAATAGGACAAGATCTTCCATGTTCTAGTGACTCCAGGTGAAAAATATACTAATATAATATATTATATTATATAATATAATAATAATATAACTAATATAATATATTATATTAGTAATATTATATTAATATTATATTAATATTAATATTATGTATATTATATATATTATATAAGTAATGTTATATTTATCGAAATGTAGTTTCAATGCATTATAGACATTCGTTATAACCAGATACATAACCACCGCGGGTTGAATTGTCATGCACAAATCGCTAGTTAGCGAATTAGCTCGCGATCTCTGCAACATGGATAGTTCCATGTCAACACTTGCCCTATTTTAATGTCCCATTTCGCCCATTGATTGCATGTGGGGTAATGTTTTAGGGCTGTAGAACGGACTCCTCGGAAGATCTGGATATCATACGACATGAGGCCGGGGCAGCTCCCCGACCCTGGGCCGCCCGACCCTGGGCCGCCCGACCCCGGTCCACGGCCGGGCTGCAGAGCCCGTAATAGGGCTCTGCAGCCCGGCAGTGGACCGGGCGGCCCGGCGGTCGGGGAGCTTGCCGGGCTCATGATGTCGTATGATATCCAGATCTTCCCAGGTTTGATGACGTCACAGGGTAGGGTTGTCCCATTTGGTAGGGGATCGGTTAGGGGTAGCAATGAGCATGAGCAATGAGGGTAAGGGGTAGGGTTAGGGTTGAGATGTAGGGTTGAGACAGTGAGCAAAGAAATGGGATTGGGTCTAAACGTACAGTAACGGTAACAGCGTTGTAACAACGGAAACAGTAATTAGTTAGATTACCCCGTTACTCAAAAAAAACCTGGCTTTGCCTAACGTCGTTATTTTAAACGCGTTATTAAAAACACTGCCCCTGAGAAGACATATTCTACTTATTTATTTAGACCTGTTGACTTT
Source organism: Melanogrammus aeglefinus (assembly GCA_900291075.1). Taxonomy (NCBI): domain Eukaryota; kingdom Metazoa; phylum Chordata; class Actinopteri; order Gadiformes; family Gadidae; genus Melanogrammus; species Melanogrammus aeglefinus. Next base: position 9,588 of record OLKM01005223.1, on the reverse strand, counting down.
CTGGAGGTAAATCTGTTCAATGTCCTCTGATCGTGTGGTGTAACTGTTTTAGATACTGAGTAAAACTGACCTGAGAGTTTCCAGTGCACAGTATGGACTCCCCAGTCCAGCAGAGAGCAGCTTCACTCCTGAATCCTACAAATCATTGGTACTCCAACCCGGTATCACGAGATCTCGTGCTCATGCGCACGAAACGCGTTAATCTATTGAATCGTGTCCCAGAGTACGATTGTTGGCACCCAAGGGCACCTTACAGAGCATTTGATGGGTTATCATTAATATTGATGTGTAGGGGTTGATTATAACTCGTGAATAATATTGTTTATGCCACGGCCCGGGGGATTACTCGTATTCTGATCGGCTGCAGGGCGTGCATTAACTCCTGATATAGGCCTACAGACACCTGCTAAGTAGCTCCAGTCAGTGTTTATAATCTCTGCCCGAGCCCGAGCCCGAACCGACCCACGGGCCGGGTCGGGCCGATATTTACCACCACTATCCTCGGGCCTTTGACCGAGCGTTTTTATTTTTATTTTATCATTTGTTTATTGGCCTAATCTGAGGAGAAATCTATGCCACGCTTATTACACGGTTCTTCTTAATGCCGTGGAACGCTCCGTTCACTTGCATGGGTAGTCCGGTGACTTGTCATACCACCTGGTGCGTATCCGTAAGGGAGATGAGTGGAAGACTGCCTTTAACACCCCCCTTGGTCACTTCGAGTACCTTGTAATGCCTTTCGGTCTAACTAATGCCCCCGCTGTGTTCCAGAACCTGGTCAATGACGTCCTCCGGGACTTCCTCAACCGCTCTGTCTTCGTCTATATAGACGACATCCTCATTTTTTCCCGCAACAAGGAGGAACACGTCCATCATGTGAGGCAAGTTCTCCAGCGGTTGCTGGAGAATAAACTCTATGTAAAGGCTGAGAAATGCGAGTTCAGTGCAACCTCTGTTTCCTTCCTCGGTTACATCATTGAGAGCGGGCAGGTGAGGACCTGCCCAGAGAAGATCAAGGCGGTGGCAGACTGGACCGTTCCCGGGACACGCAAGAAGCTTCAGCAGTTTCTCGGTTTCGCCAATTTTCTACGGAGGTTCATCCGCGACTACAGCAGGGTTGCAGCTCCTCTCACTCGCCTCACCTCTCCCGCAATCCCATATGCCTGGACAACAGAGGCGGATGTTGCCTGTTCGAGGCTCAAAGGACTATTCTCATCCGCCCCTATTCTGATCCAACCAGACACCTCCAGGCAGTTCATCGTGGAAGTCGATGCCTCTGACACTGGAGTGGGGGCCGTTCTGTCCCAACGTGCTCCTGTTGATGAGAAGATTCATCCCTGCGCCTTCTTCTCTCGCCGGCTATCACCTGCTGAGCGCAACTATGACATTGGCATCAGAGAGCTGCTTGCTGTGAAGCTGGCATTGGAGGAGTGGCGGCACTGGCTGGAGGGGGCGGAACTGCCGTTTGTGGTTTGGACCGACCACAAGAATCTGTCTTACCTACAGACAGCAAAACGCCCAAACTCCCGCCAGGCCCGGTGGTCCCCGTTTTTTGGGCGGTTCAACTTCGTCCTCACCTACCGTCCGGGATCCCAGAACATCAAGCCGGATGCCCTCTCTCGTCAGTTTTTCTCTGAGAACTCGCCGGCTCCACCGGACACCATCCTCTCTTCTTCCTGCCTCAAGGTGGCGGCTGTCACCTGGGAGATTGAGTCCCTTGTCCGGAGGGCCCAAACTTCTGAACCGGATCCGGGTAACGGCCCCCCAAATCGCCTTTTTGTCCCTAGCTCTGCTCGCTCCCAAGTTTTGCTGTGGTGTCATACCTCTCACTTTGCCTGTCACCTTGGCGTGAATCGCACTCTGTCCCTCCTGAAGCGGCACTTTTGGTGGCAAACAATGGACGCCGACACACGGTCGTTCGTCCATGCCTGCACGGTGTGTGCTCGTGCCAAGTGCTCCCACCAACCCGCTGCTGGCCTGCTACGTCCCCTCCCAATCCCGGGTCGGCCCTGGTCTCACATCGGCCTTGATTTTGTAACCGGTCTTCCCCCCTCTAATGGCCACACTGTCATTCTCACTGTCGTGGACCGGTTTTCCAAGGCTGCTCACTTTTATTGCCCTCCCCAAGCTCCCGACTGCCTCTGAGACCGCCCAGCTGCTTGTACAACATGTTGTTCGCCTCCACGGGATCCCTGCCGACCTCGTCTCTGACCGTGGTCCCCAATTCATTTCTCAGGTCTGGAAGGCCTTCTGTCGGGCGTTGGGGGCCTCAGTCAGCCTGTCTTCTGGTTTCCATCCACAGACGAATGGGCAGGCAGAGAGAGCGAACCAGGACCTGGGAACCGCGCTGCGCTGTGTGGTTGCGCGCAACCCATCTGCATGGAGCGAACACCTCTCCTGGATTGAGTACGCGCACAACTCACTGCCCAGTGCAGCTACTGGCATGTCCCCTTTTGAGTGCTCCCTGGGCTATCTGCCGCCCTTGTTCCCTGCTCAGGAGGAAGACATCTGTTCCCTCGGTTCAGCACCATCTCCGCCGTTGCCGCAGGGTGTGGAAGGACGCGCGTGCCGCTCTGCTGAGCAGAACCGGCGAATCGCTGACCGTCGCAGAGTTCCCGCTCCTGCTTATCGAGTGGGTCAGCAGGTGTGGTTTTCCTCAAGGGACCTCCCTCTTCAGACTGGTTCCAAAAAACTAACCCCTCGCTTTAAGGGCCCCTTCCCTATTGATGCCATCATCAATCCGTCTGCCATGAGGCTTAAGCTGCCTCGGGCTATGCGTGTTCACCCCACTTTTCATGTCTCTCTGGTAAAACCAGTCTCCACCAGCCCTCTCTGCCCCCCAGCCGCTCCCCCCCCTCCTCCCCGTTTGATTGATGACCACCCAGCTTTCACCGTCCAGCGGTTACTGGACGTACGTCGCCGGGGTAGGGGTTTTCAATACCTTGCAGATTGGGAGGGATTTGGGCCCGAGGAGAGGAGCTGGATTTCGCGGGGACTCATCCTCGACCCCTCTCTCGTTCGGGATTTTCATCTGGCTCACCCTGAGAAGCCTAGGCCGCCAAGAGGCGTCCGTTGAGGGGGAGGTCCTGTCATGGCCACTGTTGTGGTGCTGTGTATTCTGCCCCTGTGTTCACAACGCCCCCTGTCGGTCTCTGCCTTGCCTGCCACTCAACTGCTCACACCTGGCCTGCATCGTCTCATCAACTCCCCTACAAATACACCTGTTTTCCCTGCAGTCATCGCCAGATCGTACTTCGTGTTACCGTGGTAGTTACTCGTTCCTGGCTCCAGTATATCTCTCTTGTGTTCTCTCTTGTGGAATTCTCGTGCCTCACCTTTTGTTTTCTCTCACCTATAGTTTTTTGGATCGTCACCTTCCAGCCTGCAGTCTTCACTCCCTCCAGCCTGATACGCCCCACTCCAACCAACCTCCCGCTTCACTCCTTGCTGAACTAAATAAACCTGTTCACCGTCACTCCAACTCCTGTCCTGCCTCTGTGTTCTGCTCTTGGGTCCAGCAGCTAACGCTACCCTAACAGATGGAATAAAAACAGCGATGGAAGATAAAGATAGAAGATAATCTAAAGCACTAAGCTGCAAAACTTGCTCTACACTACTTAAACACCATAGTGACCAAAATCTAAATCCAAATCTTTCATGAATCGAGTGTTGGAACTGGGACTTACTGCATGCTGAAGCAGATTATGAAGATGCCATTGCTAACGCATTTATAGCTGCCTTCTCATCCAGGGTGAGTGCACTGCATTGGTTCTTGCATTCATCTCTGCTCCTGCTTGATTGTCCATCTTCAAACATGAGACCCATCACAAAAACATTTAAATTGTTATGTCAGCACATGTACATTGAGTGCTGTCCAAATTTTCAGTGACACTGTCTATTTAATGAAGCATATTGGGCTTGACATGAAACAATATATTTGAGGTTAAGTGCTTGAGAATATAATGTTAGAGCATTTCCATTCATATCAGGTGAATTGTATGGGAATTATGGCTCTTTTTTAAACTTACCCCTTTTATGTGAATGAAAGTGGACAACTGCCTGGCGGCTGTATGGCTAGTTGTTTCAAAATTTCAAAATTAAGATAGAAAACAACTTTTCTACATCACCTGTTGAGGATGTAAATACCCTAATATTAAAGCTGACAATATGCACTCTAACATCTTTCATAGCTTCATTTAATACAATGTGCTGGCTGGGGTACAAAGATCAAAATGAAAACAGTCACTGATGGAGTGCATTGCACCTCTCTGTACTTACCGGTTTTATGGTCTCCCTAATGTCCATGTCAGCCACATCTTCAAGGGTGATGGGGGATGTCTGGGCACATGAAGAACTGCTGGGCTAACACCTGTCAGACAAGGGCCACCGTGAAGGAAAGAATGGCCTATCATTCTTCCTGCCACAATAAAAATCTCATTCTGCACCAACACTTGGGAGGTGGAAGGGATTAGGTGGTCAGGTTCGCCCTCAAACAGCACAGTGCCGCATGCATTTCCTACAGAGAAATATTCAAAAACATAAAGTACAAAATTGTTTCTTTTGACTGCCTTTCAATCTTTATGCAACAGTCCAGTGGGGAAGGAAGAAATACACACTTTATCATAAAAAAGTTTGACAAACATTAGTAAAGTGCAATAAGACAGATAACCTTTTGTTTTTTCTGACAATCTATAAAAATTCAGATTGAGAGTGAGCCAAAATGATTACCTATAATATGCTTCCGAATCTCAAATATTTAATAACTTTATTTACTCAAATATTCCTTAACTTTTATGTCTATTCACGTAGCAGATTTGTCCAGATGACTTACCAAAATCAACTGTGAAACCATGTTGCAACTTGTGCATGACCATACTGAAAAAGTGTCGATTCACACCATCTCCAACGGCCACATCTCCTAAAAACACATTGACAAAGTTTAAAAGAGTACACGAGTACTCATTTAGCACATACATATACTAATATACTAATCATGCCTATTAAGGTATCAAAACACCATTCAGGTATAATTTTATACACACAGGTATTATTTTGGCATTCTGTTTCATCAAAATCAATATTGAAATACTCTTCACAAGTCCTAAGGGGAAAAAAAGCAAGAAATATGTGAACAAACAACCATCACTCTCTTTACATGCCATTAAAACAGTAAAGCGTACAGCTTAATTAAGTTACAGTACCCTGAAGTTTCGCTTGGAAGGGTCTTGCCCAGTCAATGTTGGGAGCCTTATAAAAGGAGAGGATTCTGCCCTCTTGGTCCTCTATATCTTCTCCGATGTCAATTTTAATTCTTAGGGTAGGCTCATCTTCTCTGGACTGTAGCCATTGCTTTTTGTACTGGTCCGCTGCCACTTCTGGATCGTCTAAGCTTTTCCAAGCTGGAAATTAAAAAATAAATTTTGTTTAAAGTGATAATCACACCCTAGCTATATCAAGATGTCTGAATCAATGTGGTCAACATTCCTTGCTCACTCAGTACACTTAAGTCAATACTGCATGAGCAAATACACAAAGACTGGTTGATGAAAATTCAACAACATTTGGTCTATATAGTCTACATGATATGCATTTGCCCATGTGGACCATTTAGACTGTTATAAAGAATGAGGACCAGGCTGACTCATTTTGCAAATTTGGGATGTAAGGTTGCATTTCTGAATTATGGCATTTATTGTAAAAGCAATATAATTTTAACCATATTACACAATTATGACTAATTTTGTATTGTAGTAGAATTAAATTAATAAATAAATGCTAACCCGAATCATCCGTTTCGATTGGTCTGGACAATCGGACATCATCAAGTGGCAGGGTAGTTGATGTGCTAGGTCTAGGGTCAGGTGTGCTGACCATGTGCATACTCTCAGAGTCAGATGGAGTTGAAGAAAACCCAGAAAACCTTAACATAAAGCACAAAGAAACAACAATAAGCAGAAATACAATAATGTATATAGTCTTAAACATCACAGTTTGACCCAAACACAGAAGATCTCTGCAGACCTCATATGGTATTGTGCCATGAGGCCCACCTGATTGCACCCATTGAGCCAACCTACTACCTGCAACACATGCATATGAAATGAATATCTGGAGCATTATGCTACAAATCAAGTAACCTATACTTAATAAATGTTAAATTATTTGCAGTTTACAGTGCTGACTCTTCATTTATGGTGTTTAAGGATGACTTTAAACTAGATTTAAGATTTTACAACATCTTACTATATAGCAAAAAGTCTGTTCACTTGTGAATGGCCTATCAACTGTTCATCCAAACTACTTCAAACTTGGCATGTGTCTTGCTGGTAACCGGAGGATGTGCATACTCATGATCATAGAAAAATTGGTGCGATTTGGACGTTACATGTGTGCATGATACATGTAAATGCCTGGATGCGTCTCTTGTTTTTTAAATATTGCTTTTTACCTTTATTTGATAGTGCAGCCAAAGAGACAAGAAATACGGGAGAGGTGGGACGACATCCAGCAAAGGGCGCTGATGGGAATCAAACCCAGCCCACTGTGGTCAGAGCTCAGGCTTAGTACATGAAGCATTACATGCAATTGAGTAATAAAAAATATCTTTAAATTAAACATCAAAAACCCCAAACTTTAGGTGTGAAGTAGTTTGGATGAGTAGTTCAAGAAAGTTACAAGTGGCCTGTTACGAAAAGGCACCTTCTGGACAGGCACTGCACTAGTTTGTTATAAGAGGTGAAATACCTTTCCCCACATGAACTTGCATGGTAGGCAACAGTCTCCGCAGGAAACTGCTTTCCACAAACTGGACAGAAGTCCTATGGGCCAAGCAGGTTATAAAGGAGTATATAAATTAACACACCTGAACTTGACAATACGACGGTGGTAAATAAACCAAAGAAGAAGTCTGTTATATCAGCATGTGTAATTATCTAAAATGCTCCTTCAATATTATAACTGAAACATCAGTGACATCTTACCACACAAATGATATCTGAAACCTGTTCTGCTTCCACTTCAGATTCACCTCTCTTTTGGGTAATATAAAACACAATGGACAAAGCCTTTAACATAAACTTGTCAGCTCAATATTAAGTCACAGTACACAGGCAGTGCAGGAGTCCATGCAATCATAGCTTAGGGAACTTAAAGGGTATAGAAGACTCTTGTTTTGGTTATTAAAGATGTTTTTGACAACTTACATTGCCTTGACAGGACTGAATGTGGAACTGAATCAGGGGCAGAGGAATCAAGCAGCCACAGGTCATGCATTCGTTTTTTGGCATTTTTCCGAACTCTGCAGCATCATATGGCAGTGGGGTGGTATCCATTTTTTCTTGAAGAGGGACAATGTATAGCACATTTTTCCCACTGTTTGATGAAGGCCGAAGTATTTTTGCAGTGTACCCTTGGGACCCTTGGGGCAGTGGAGTGGTCTTTCTTTGTCCACTTCCCCCTTTAGAAATGAAAACATTTTATAAGCTCATTCTAGGGGCTCAATCTTTCTATATCATAGAAAACATTGACATTCCAGATAACATAATACAATACATTCTTAATGTTTAACAACGTTTTGATGCATATCTTTTATATACACAGCAGGTTTAGATATGTTATGCAACAATGGAAAAATAATATCACCTGAAGCTTTTTTGAGCAGCCAACCACCACGCAGATCTTGCATTTTGGGAAATCCTTCCAACAGTACTCTGCTTATCTAGAAAAAGTTAGCAATGCTGTCATAGTGGACGCACTTTTAATAATGTCATCAACTGTAGACGGCAGAAAAAGATCATAGTCCAGTTAACGTGCTAGACAGAGACGGTTGACAATAATAATGATACTTGGGAAAAATAAAGCATTGTAATACATGCACAAACCAAAACCAAAAGCATAACTAAAACAATGGAGAGGCCATGAGGTCAGGATAAAGCTGCCCGCAGCATAAGAGATCAGTCTCCATTTGGGACTTTTGCCCCTCCCACCTCTCAGGTGCAGCCAGTTAAACTGATGACCCACCCAGGCTCTTGCAAGAGAGCAGAGCAGCAGACAGGTATGCCATCACAATGTAAATATCAGAGATCAGCAGAGCAAGTGATTTGATGTGAATGAGCTCTGATATTTTGGTAATGTAACTAGCTGTTCTGCCACCTTGCTGGTTAATCAATACAACTTTGCCATCACTAATAATAGCATATGATCAGGATTTAGTATCTTTACATTCAGTGTTTCTGTATTAGATTAAGTGAAAAAGCTTAATGATGAATGGACTGCCCACTATCCACCAGCAGTATGGTGGCCACAACAAAAATCACAAGATTTGAAATATCAGCTGAAAAACCACTGTGATGTTGTCTGAGTTAATTGTTGACTTATTCTTAAGGCTCACCTCTGCGTGATCTGCATCGTCAGGCACATTTATGGTCTGCCTTCCAAGACCTGCTTGCAGAAGCGTTGCCTCATCCTTTGGTGTTTTGTCTGTGTTTGTAAGTTGTAGGCAGAACTGCAGTTCCATAAATTTTACCACTGACATGCATGGAGGATCTGCTGACTTCCTTTTGCGTTTCTGTCCTCCAGAATACAATGATGGGAAACACCTTGGATGAAGCATACAGTTATTTAGTTAAAACCATTTAAAACCTAAATATCAAAGGACAAATTTTTGAAATAAATGTAATTGTTTCAATACTTGTAAACTGTAACATTCGACATTACTCGACTGAAAATACAACCATTTTATCTGCTGTCAGTTTAAATACAGTATACTGTTGTTGATACAGGCAGTATTGCCAAGTTTTTAGTAATTCCTTTACTGACACATACAAATGCTGCAAATCACTTGCAACAAAGTATGTAGTAAGAAAGGATGTAGAAAGAAAAAAAAAAAATCTTGGATAAAGGCTTCGCATTGTTTTGCTAATTTAGCTCAGATTTAATAGAGGCTTTCAACTGTTGAAAACTGTTATAACACTATGAAACTTTTTCTTATTAAGTAAAGATAATAAAACATTACATGCTCTATCTTACTCAAACAGTCACCTACCTTTGCATCTCCTGTTGTACAGTGGCTGGTCTTATAGGTCTGCTGCTAGTAGGCCCAGAGGCAGTAGGCTGAGCAGCTGTGGTAGGTCCAGTGGCACTAGACTGAGCAGCTGTGGTAGGTCCAGTGGCAGTAGACTGAGCAGCTGTGGTAGGTCCAGTGGCAGTAGACTGAGCAGCTGTGTGTTGAGGTGCATGAGGTCTGCTGTTGCTTTCACCTCTTAGTGCAGAAGCACACAAACTGCTGACTCAATGTTTGTTGTGGGCTGTTAAATTTGAGGGATGTGGAAGTTACATGTAATTAGATGCATTTGGAAATTGTGAAAAATTTGCAAGACAGCATGTTTATGTGGCACCCTGGACATAGTTGCAGTCATTTGTGTTATTAACTTTGCTTAATTTTTTTTATTTATTACAGTTTGGCCCATTGCCATTGTGATGACGCGGCTATTGGCGCGTCCTCACGCGTCCGTATTGAGGCCGCACCGGGGCATTTATCTTACATGCAAGATGAACCCGTATTTATGTTTCTGCATATTGTCTGCATAT
>OLKM01005222.1:0-17938 GCA_900291075.1 Melanogrammus aeglefinus | reverse complement strand
ACGCACAGGGACGCACGGACGGCAACGGGTCTCCGTTTGTGTTTGAACGTTGAAACCTGCAACACCCAGCGACACTAAATAGCTCCCTTACACCTCCTCCTCCCCCCCGTCCCCCCAGCCGCAGTTCAACATGGCCGAGTAAGCGCACCAGCTGTTTGTGGGACGGAGCGCCTGCGCTGCCGAAGATTCGTGTTCCAGCCCCCCTGACCCCTGACGGGGCGAAGGACCAGATGGGACATCAATGGGGAGACCCTCACATAAGTACGTCCTGGAGCCCAAAGGCTTCGATCCGGAGCCCTAGACAAGACCGGGGGACCCGCCCCACTCCTAGGCTTGCCACGGCGTTCGGTCCGCGCCACCAGGCTCGGCAACAAAGGGTTCTGGGATTTAGGAACGCAATACATTTCTTTCTGTTTTCGATACGTTTTTAAGGCGGAAGCACAATACTCACAACCAAAGCTGGTTCCCCCCACCCCCGCACTCCCCACCGGCCGCGCTTATTGGCTGGTTTAAACACAAAATGACGACAGAGAAGCGACCGGAAAGCCAGCCATCTTCGCGTACCAGAGGTCAGTTGAACTAGCCTTGTTGATCTCACGGCCTAATTGAGCTGAAAGAAATGCAGCGGCAGACTTCAACACAGACCAAACGTGCCAATGCTATCCCGGAACGGAGCTCGGTCCTGGCAATAGCCAAGCTAGCCGGTTGGGTCATAAGCCAGGCCTAGCCGTGGTCAATAGCCAGGCTAGCCGTGGTCAATAGCACTGGCTCTTGCCAGAACGCGAGGCTCGAATACCTTAACGGACCCGGAAGCGCGGTCTGGCAAGAAGCCAGGCCTTTAGTGAAGCCGCTCCACTTATCTGCTAAGTTTAGCCTTCTCCTTCTGAGGCATCATTTCAGGCCTTTAAAAAAACGCTATTTTAACTCGTTGCGAAAGTTAACGTTACCACGATTTCATGAAGTTTCATGATTTCGTGTTTCAGACACATCTTAAAAGCACGTATATTTTTTATTGAAGGGATATTGCACGTCTGGCTGCCTGCAGCGAGTACACTTCCGCAATCGCAGCAGGAGGCGCTGGTAGCAACGTTGTTGCCTGACGCGGACGGGAACATGCTGTAAACCCAGGCATGAAGGCAGAGAGTGGAGAGAGAGCTGCGCGGCTATGAGAACCCTTCTCGTTCCGAGTCCCACTACAAAGGTAGGAGTCATTAGCATCAGGAACTAGATGGAACCGTTTAAGCACTGTAGTACACGAATGTTTTAGGAGTGTGATACGCAACTATACAAATATTATTTATTATCATTATTATTATACTACTTCCAAGTCGCCAGCTAGTCCTACAGTTAAGTGTTTCTCTAGTTAACATAATTGCACGATTTCAAAGTAAACAAGGAATTTCAGGCCTTGGGTAAAGCTAAGTGGCAAGAAGGGAGAGGAAGTGGTCAGGGCGTCTTTGAGGATTCAGGAAACAACGCCACTTGAATGCCCGAATAGACTGGGCGAAGTCTCACGCCTCCTTCCCGGTAGAGCGCATTGCACATCGAGATCGAAAAAATGGGAATCGAAGAAAGATTGGGTTTCAATGGAGAGAAAGTCATACATGTCTTATCTTCTGGTCCAGTCTTTTTTAAATATTTCCTGGATACACATATGTTGTTTGTGGATTTAAATCTGAATCATTTATTCATGTCAAGAGTTTGACACGTTTGATTGTGTGCCAATTGTTCAGTTAAATGGCTGTAGAGAAAAACACGCCAATGTGAGAAAAGTCCTGACACGTCTCGTACCGTGACGTCACTCTCCTTGCGACTGGGCGTGGACAAGACCGACAATCTCCCACATCGGCAATATACTGAAACTCCTCCACACGTGGCCCCCGACTTAGAATGGTTTTCACCTCCTGGCTTCGATTGCTTTTATCCTCCGCCTTGGAAATAACAGCGGTGAAGTTGGAGCAGAGAGATCGTCATGTCTGTAACCCGGAGTGGTGTGGTGACCGTTTATTAATCTTTCATTCGCGATCAGAGAGCAGCGAAACGGGTCTGTAAGTGTCATTCACCAACGGCCTCACACAAAACTCTAACCTTTCATTATCAAAACTTCTTTCTTCACGAATTTCTTTTAGTTTTTTCTTGCGCTTGAAGAATTATCTTTTTATAAATCCACAAACAACGTGTATGTGTAATTCCAGGGCAATATAAATGACTGGGACTCAGAAGATAATGACTTTCTCTCCATTGCATTGAAGCCCATTTCATTATATTTTTGATGATCTCATAGGTCCTCATTCGCATCGCGCTGCTACCGGAAGGGGCGTGACTTTGCCCCAAGTGCTATTCCAAGAACGCTCTGAGGTTCGGGAGCTCATAAGTGTCTTTACGTAGAATCCTTCTTCTGAATACCTTCTTTTCAGGAAACTATATGAGTGTTCAGTATGACTATGACAACGCCCCGCTCATTAAGTTCGTAGGCTTATACATAAAACGCGGAAAGATATCGGTTTGTTGTGGAGACTAGCAGAACAAGTAAATGGATGCCCGCAGAGGTAACTTTTTGCTGTATTCACAGAGAGAACAGATGAATCAGTTATGGAGAACTGCTTGCGAATGGTTGAACATGATGAGCGAGAAATTTATCTCAGGTGATGGAATACAATTGTAAACTAAAATAAACATCGTATCGCGTGAACCGGCAGAATGGGTGTTCACAGTTTCATCTCTTGGGTGCTTGCTGCAAGTTCACTCTCTCAGTCCATCCATTGAAACGGGCAGCCATTGTTGTGGACGTGATTCTCTCGGAGGACTTGGGTTTGCTTTTAACTTTTCCGCACTGCGAAACTCCCGAGGGAGGAAAACTCCGACCCCAACGGAGTGTTCAGAGAGCACGGTCCGAACCTTCCCTGGAGAACTCTGGCGGCGTTCTGGAAGACGAGCGGATCGTCAGACTTGTCGAATTCTCGCTCTCAGACGTGTAACCTGGGCGGCCGGGCCGGCCTGCGCGTGGATGCCTGGTACGGGGCCCGGGACTGGGCCCTGGGGGGCCCACCCAGCGGGGGGGGGCCGGCGGAGGGCTGGATCAGCAGGCAGGACTACGAGGAGAAGGGCGGCGACTACCTCAGCGAACACCGCGCCTCCAACGCGTTCGTCTCCGTAAAGATCGCCAAGCCCGCCCCCGCCGTCCCCCGCCCCGCCGAGCCCACGGCTGCTGCTGCGGCGCCGGGAGGACCGGCCGTCCCCGCCGCCTCCGTCCCCGCCTCTGTGGAGGCCGAGGCTCAGATGGTCATGTCCTAGGACGTTTAAGTAGCTGACGCCATTCATATTGAATTGGTTCTTAATATGTACATTGATATTTTTGTTGTGTTTTATACTTTTTTTTTTTTAAATTTGAAGGTGCTGAAGCTGGGTGGCTTCGCGTCATTCCAAGTCCAGACTTGCGTCGCTCCCTGAGGCTCCTTGCTCAGGTTCTGGGTAGCAATAGGTTTTGTAGTTAAGGGTAGGCAGTGATCGATTGAAAATATACACACACCTTTATTTTTTTTCAAATAGTAACAATAAAAATAAATATATAAATATACACTGATGTAGGATACTCAAGAGTTTTTTCATTCAGTACCCTAAAATGTGCCCTTATTTGCTGTTCCTGGACAAATATGAATGTATTTGGTTCACACACACTGAAAGAGATCAGGAGACTGCCAAATAAAGTTTGAGATTGTAATTTAGAATTACAATCTTTTTTTTCCCAGAATCAGCAAACCGTTAAGTCTCTCTGATTTCTCCCATGAGCTCAAAGGCAGTTATTATCCAACACTGTCCACAGACGGCTTCAACCATTAAACTTTGGTCCTGTTCACATGTTATCACTCTGAAGGTGCAGACTCTTTCCGCCAGGGTAGAGTCTGCACCGTACATAAGGCAAGGCAGCTACATGAGGCCCACCCAAAGTGCTTCACATAGAAACATTGTCATACAACAAAATTTCAAAAAAATTTCAAAAAAGTCAAATCTAGCACCAGACCTGTAAACTGACTGGGGGGGGGGAGACCCAGACTGATTAATAAAACTGGATCAATCACCTGGAGGGGTGATAGTGCCAGTTCCTCACAGTATAGAGATACATAAAGATAGGATACATGCTTAATGGCTGCCGGCACAAAGGAGCACTCAGTCTGTGCCACTGGGGCCAATTAATCTGTGGCTGAAGGTTCTCCCCATCTCAACATAAAGGGGGCGGGAGGGGTTAGGTAAGGGGGGTGGACTGGGGGGTGGAGGGGGCGTAGTGTTAGGAGAGACTATGGGGATGGACTAGGAGGCTCCAATTTCTCTCATTCGCGCTGGATGCTGCGTTGCGCAACATTGCCCCTCGTACGGGGAGCTGCGTAGCGCAACATTAGCACTTCTGCCGGCTGCTGCGTGGCGCAGCATTTTGGACAATTCTTACTACTTTCTCTGAAAACCCTCAGGCAATGAGGTTCTTTTTCCTAGAATTGCATAGGATTCTAGCAGGCGTTTTTAGCAGGTGTTGTAGGAGTGAATCGGTTAAAGTGGACAGACGCACCATTTGCAGCGATGGTACATTTGTCAGAAGAAGGGGAAACAATAGGATCACCCTCCTGATGGACTGAGACCGACACAGATCCAATATGTGTGGGGCTTGAGGGTGGGGCTGGAGCCAGACTCTGGTCGTCATCTTGATCATCCATAGTTCCATCAGGGATAGTTATGGTATGTTCTTGTTGGTCAGGACCATCAGGGGACTTTAGGAGTTTAGTTTCTGGAAGAGAAGGCAGCCGAGAGTCAGGACATACAGCCAGCCTCCACATGCAGCAACACTCACTGAGGACTGAAGCCCAGTGGAGCAGCTCTGCAGCTGGGTACTCTCAGGTGGAGATGAAGACACAACCAGAGACACCACCAGAAACACCACCAGAAACACCACCAGACACCACCAGACACCACCAGAAACACCACCATAAACACCACCAGAAACACAATATCGAAACACAACACTAGAGGAGCAAGCTACTGAATACACTTTTGATCCTTATATTTTATATTGCATAATGTTATGTATTCTCTGTATTACTCTTCATAGAAGACAGACTGAATAGATATTAATAGTTATATTTTACAAATTTACAAAAGTGAAAAATGTGGAATAAGATCTTACCAGTCTCCTGTTCCTGTGTTTCCCTTTTCTATATAAAAAAAAGGAAATAAAATAACATTGGGTTCACAATAAGTTCATCATCTAATAACTCCATCACTGCCAGCCAGGGTCACAGATATTATTGTGTTCTGTATCAAACCACTGATAACACTAACCTCATCACGTCTTTGATTAGCCTTTTCTATAAAGAGATAAACAATAAAACAACATGTCAGGACTGCAGTCACTATCATTCAGCATAACCCTGATACATGTTAGTTTAATGTAACATGTTGATACATGTTAGTTTAATGTAACCATGATACATGTTAGTTTAATGTAACCATGATACATGTTGGTTTAATGTATCACTTACCTCTTTTATTCTTCCTGTAAATAATGGCTATGATCATTAAAGCCATTAAAGCCATTCCCAGTATGACTACTGGTATTACTATTCCTGCCACTAGTCCTGGGTGTGGACCATGTTCTCCACATTCTGAATCAGTTGATTCAGTTCCTGGTATTATCAGTTTCAGTCCCACAGATTCACATCTGAAAGGAGAAGGACCAGACAACAGGTTTAGTTTGAGGGTGTGTAGTGTAGATCCTATCCTGGGGGGAGGATAGTAGACTGGGGGTTTGGCTCCTGGTCCAGAGGTACTGGGTGTGATCCCCAATGTCCACATGATCTATCAGCAGGCCTTCAGCTAGGTTCTTGAGCGATGGCGTTTTTCCACTATACTCTACTGGCTCTACTCTGCTCGCTTGGAGGCGTGTCTCTCAGTGATGACGCACTTGTCTTGAGTCAATGACGCAACAACAATAACACTAGTCTTGCCTTTTACTTATATTATAGCCGACCATATATTCTGATTGATTAGTTTAAAATGCATTTAATATATTCGGGTTGTTTCAGACCGATGGCGACACACACAATGTGTGTTGATGTTCAATGTTCCCCCTCTTTGCTTCTTAATCTCAATGGCTCACGGAGAGCTGATTTACCTCACCTTAGTCCCGTTTACATGTTCGATTTTTCACAGATATGAGTTCAACCCGATGTGGATAGCCTCAATCCTCAGAAATGTCATCTCAATTGATCACGCCTTCACACTTTTTCAATAAAAATATAAATAATACTTGTATAACGTCCAGCCCGAATGATAAATAAACTATAACATTCACTTACTTTGTGTGGTTCTGACAAGACGATGCCGTTTGAGAATGTACCATCAGCACAGTGAAGGCACTCTGTGTCTTTATCTGCTGTTCCTGTATGAGTATAAAGATGTTTTATTAGAACACGATCATTCCCAAATGTGGTGTGAACATAACATTAGTTTAAAACATCAGGTAAAATATTGCAACTACCTTCACCAAAATTGTTTGGCGCAAGCTCCGGGGAAGAAGAAAACAGAATTGTATTTCAAAGGCGTTTCTATCGTTCGACTCATTGTCAGACTGTTGTATTTGATCATGGAATAACTTAGACACCAATACATTAAATGTTAAAAGCTGGATGACCCCTCATAGGTCTGATACGAATCAGGAGATGTTTAAAGCTATACTTTAAAGTTCAGGTCTCTTGTTAAATTGGGGTCTAACCCTCAAGAAGATGCCCTGAATAAACAAAAAAGGCAGTTAAATAAAGTTGATCGGCAGCATATCTAGAACACCAACCTCTTTGGCCGATGTATTGTCCAGGACTGCAGCTCAGACGGTGTCTCTGAGCGGTCCCACATCCACCTCTGTTAGAGTCACTACAGAAGAATCCATCCAGGACCTCACACACAGCATCTGATTTTGATGAACACGACTTCTCCACCTTCAGACCGAGACCTGTCAATCACAACAGTAACAGAGGAACCTGAGACAACCTGAGAGTACACAACAACACAACTCCTCTGATATAAACATCAACAACACAACTTCTGATATAGACATGAACAACACAACGTCCTCATCAACACAACATATGGGGGTTGCATGGGGGGCATCTCCATTTAATAACAGATGTACCTGCGTCACACTTTGTACAGGTAGAGCATTGCTGCTCCTTGTTATTGACTGCTTGGAAAGTACCATCGGGGCACCTTGAGCACTTTGTATTCCTTTCCTCTTTCTCTGAACAGTTCTTTACAAAATGCCATCCTGTTGAAAATAAAAGGTGGGATATGTAGTTAAGCTTTGATACATACTAATTAATTTGTATTTCTTCAATCAGATATTTGTTTTATTTATATATTCAACAACAGAAATGTGATTCTTACCAGGACGGCATAATGGACAACATTCTTTTCCCACTGGGAACTCATCCTTGGGACATGTTTCGAATGCATAGCCAGCTAAACATATTATGAACACGAGGGTCCCCATGATGTGCATTTTGACTATCTATAATATCTGTGTAAAGAAAGGAAACAAATAAATACAGCAGTTAATAAATATGCACTCATTGCAATTTTAATACAGTGGGTTTAAGCTGCCTGGTGCACTGGCGGGGCCGTGTTTCCATCTGATCTTTAAAACGACATTTTGAACTTAGAGAGACAGCACTGCGAGTGACTCGAGTGAGAGGAGGCGGGGCTGTAGCGCTCACACCCCTGGAAGAAATACGTCACCTCGCTGTCTTTCTGGTGGCATCATGACCAAGTGCGCATGCGCTCATACGTCAACGAGTTGTTTTTCCGGACAGGTCTTCTCCCCCGACGCTTGGGGAAAAACTCGTATCGATCCTATCGACGCTAGAGTCGATCATCAAAAACGAGACCTATTGTTTGTAGTATCGATGTTTTGTGATCGATCCGCGCGCCCCCGTGGCCGCTGGCCTGACCGCGGTGGGAAAAGGCAGACATGTCGGCCTTCACATCGTATTTTGCAACGGGGTTAAAATCTCCCATTTACCGCATTTACTTATTCGAAATAAGATAAAACAGCCCTGGCCAGCGTTAACTTTTTCGCAAAGCGGTGGAGGTTTTTTCTGCCTTTTACTTTTTAAAAAGGGATATCCGGCTAGGCAACAGTCCTGGGGTAGACTCGCCGTAGGCTGACAGCTAGCTCTGGCTAACACTAGCCAACAGTCCTGGGGTAGACTCGCCGTAGGCTGACAGCTAGCTCTGGCTAACACTAGCCAACAGTCCTGGGATAGACTCGCCGTAGTCTTCCAGCTAGCTCTGGCTAACACTAGCCAACAGTCCTGGGGTAGACTCGCCGTAGTCTTCCAGCTAGCTCTGGCTACACCAGCCAACCTATCCGTAGGCTGACAGCTAGCTCTGGCTACACCAGCCAACATAGCGAGTTACCACATTTCTGAAATAAATAAGGGGGGACATTTGTGGTTTGGCAGTCCATACAGAAAGTTATTCCTGAAATAAGAAGGGGACATTTACATTTATGGTGCGTTCCAGGCAACCCGTAACCCGTGTTTTCCCAACCCTGTGCCGGGGGAAAGTGCCTTGGAACGGCCGGTGTTACACCGAATTCTGCGACCCGTCGAAAAGTGTGACCCCAGAGGGCGCTGTTGCACATTTTCTGCAACATGCACGAGTCTGAAGCTAGACTCGGAATGGGTACGATCGTTTTGTGACACCGGGCAATGCTTTCTTTCTTGAAAGCGTCTTACTGAGCGTCTTATGGGGAAAGAAGCAACGGGTGATTGACCGTACTAAAACACCTTATCCATTCTTATGGGTCTTGTGAAATGCAAATGAAATCAAATGTAGCCTATTTATTAAGCACATTTTAATGTTTTTGTTTATAATGCCCACTCTTTTTTATTTGTATGCCCACCGTTATTATTTTTTTACTGCTGTTTATGAAATAAATATGAACTAATGCCACAATTATTCATGTATGCGATCATCACAGAGTCCACAAGCAGCAGGTCGCAATCCCCGATGGGTCACAATTCATGACAGCAGACCGTCGAAATCTGTGACCACACTGTAAATGCGGGGAAAATGAGTCAAACCCCAACCAAATGTTTTCAGGTCATTTGTCGTCCTCATATCTGTATTTGGACCACAATTATTCATGTCTGCGATCATCACAGAGTCCACAAGCAACGCAGGTCGCAATCAACGATGCCACAATCAATCTAGCGCACCGTCGAATTCTGCGCCCACACTGTAAATTGCAGGAAAAATTAGGCCAAATACAGATATGAGGACGACAAATGACCTGAAAACATTTGGTTGGGGTTTGACTCATTTTCCCGCGCATTTTAGTGTGGTCGCAGATTTTCGACGGCATGCTGTCATGAATTGTGACCCATCGGGGATTGCGACCTGCTGCTTGTGGACTCTGTGATGATCGCAGACATGAAATAATTGTGCACACCTACAGATATGAGGACGGACAAATGACCTGAAAACATTTGGTTGGGGTTTGACTCATTTTCCCCGCATTTACAGTGTGGTCGCAGATTTCGACGGTCTGGCTGTCATGAATTGTGACCCATCGGGGATTGCGACCTGCTGCTTGTGGACTCTGTGTGATGATCGCATACATGAATAATTGTGGCATTAGTTCATATTTATTTCATTAAACGGCCAGTAAAAAAATAATAACGGTGGGCATTACAAATAAAAAAGGTGGGCATTATAACAAAAACATAAAATGTGCTTAATAAATAGGCTACATTTGATTTCATTTGCATTCACAGACCCATAGAATGGATAAGGTGTTTAGTACGGTCAATCACCGTTGCTTCTTTCCCCATAAGACGCTCAGTAAGACGCTTTCAAGAAAGAAAGCATTGCCCGGTGTCACAAAACGATCGTACCCATTCCGAGTCTAGCTTCAGACTCGTGCATGTTGCAGAAAATGTGCAACAGCGCCCTCTGGGGTCACACTTTTCGACGGGTCGCAGAATTCGGTGTAACACCGGCGGTCAAACCCATAACTCACTAACCGTGAACCCGAACCAGATCGATGTACTCCCAGTTCCAGCTCTTAACACGCAAGCTTGACTGCCGTTCCAGGGCGATTTCACGGGTAGAAGGTGGTGAAAATACGGGTTGACTGGAACGCTGGATTAGCCACGAACAAGGGAACGTGTTAAAGTAAGGATGGGGCAAAGATACATGCTGACAACAATCCAAAGTAGCTCTATAGTAGCTTTTTTATGTTCTACATTGTGATTATCTATCCTATATAATCAGTGCTTAATTTGTCAAGTGGGAGCTCCCGGAGCGCACAGGCACAGGCGCGCGCCTGTCTCCGTGGCATGACAACAAACATTCAATAGGTGCGTTTCCATCAGCTGTTTAGATGCGCATCTAGATGTATCGCATCGGAAAAATGATGATTGGAAACGCCGTGATTCGCATTTAAAATCCCCTGATTCGCACAGAATGAAAATCCGCTCGCTTATTGGCCGGGTTTTGGTTGATTCGAATGGGATGGAAACAGGCTGTATGCGAATCAAGTGTGACGTAGCGCACGTTCACCCCGACTGCTGCGACGGAACGACGGAATGTTTACTGGGTGGTTGCCATGCCAACCCGCGGAAAGTCTCGCGTGACTTAGAAAACTCGCGCGAATTTGTAGTTTTCACCAAAGTCCGTTCTTTTGATGGAAACACACATGATTCGAATATCTTTCAATGCGCATTGCCCAGTAATGCGAATCGCTTTGGATGGAAACATGGCTAATGACTTGCACACTGCAAAACAGCCCATACAGCATCCATAGATGGTCGGATTCGTTATTTAATATTATGTTTGTCAGCGTGTCCTCTTTTGCCTTATTAACAATTTCGGATGCCATTTCATGCGCCTTTGTATTCCGATGCTCACAGATTTTTTTTCGTAAGGCTCTTTTCTGTTTTGCAATGCCAGGCGCAGACGATTTAACTGTCCAGAAACCCATTCTTTGACAAGCAGCATACCAGCGGTTTTGTCCGGACCCAGCGACCCCACTTCTTTGCACGTAGCACACCTAGTCCTGTTTTGCCCACAGTCAGCCATGGATACGTTTTTTGTTTTTCTTTAAACTGTTCTTTGGTCCAAATTTCCCCACATTCTGCTTCACCTTCATGAGTAGCAACATCTTCCCGCTCACCATTCCCTCTGACTGCTGTACTAGAACTAGCAGGTGCACTAGCTTCGCTAGCTTTAGCCGTTCCACCGTTATCTTCTTGATCCTCGGCAATCTCACTCACTGAGCTGCTGCATTCCCCGTGGTCCTCACCACTGTCCACCGCAAGCTTGGGTAATTTGGGATCAGGCTGTCCAGATGATTTAAAAAACATTAACAAACTTCCTTGCTTCTGCTCTTGCATTTTCCCTCACAAACACTCTACCACCGACGCTCAACAAACTCTATCAAATGGATGGAGTGCACGCTCCTTTTCCGCAATAGGCTAGCCCAGATATTTTGAGTATCTCGTTTCATGGGAGAATTGAGAAATCACCATGACAGATATTAAAACCAGATATTAAAACGAAACAAACTTTAACAAACTTTAATTTATGTATTTAATTATTTGATTTTTTACACACAAATCCAGATCCAGCTGGTGGAGCGCACGTCAGAGCTTCCGGAGCGCACGTCAGAGCTTCCGGAGCGCGCTCCCCCTTGCTCCCCCTCAAATTAAGCACTGTATATAATAATATAATCCTTAATATTACATACCTAATGGGTTATGCTGGTGATCCACAGGCACGTCCTTATGTCCTGCGGCAGGTGGGTTTGTATCCGAGGGGGGAAAAAAAAACTTTAAGCACACAAACTATTTTAGTGAAGTCCACAAACTCATTTTGGGGTAGTGGGCGAACATGAGAGAAGAGCTTCATCAGTCGTAACCTGTCGGTATGTCCAGCCTCACCGGTATTGTCTTGTCTGCAGACTGCTGGAGTATTAGAAAACATTTGCCACGCCTTCCCAGGCGGCTGCAGACCTATGTGGGTGACCAATCAAATCATCGAGGGCATTGCCCAGTAATGCGAATCGCTTTGGATGGAAACATGGCTAATGACTTGCACACTGCAAAACAGCCCATACAGCATCCATAGATGGTCGGATTCGTTATTTAATATTATGTTTGTCAGCGTGTCCTCTTTTGCCTTATTAACAATTTCGGATGCCATTTCATGCGCCTTTGTATTCCGATGCTCACAGATTTTTTTTCGTAAGGCTCTTTTCTGTTTTGCAATGCCAGGCGCAGACGATTTAACTGTCCAGAAACCCATTCTTTGACAAGCAGCATACCAGCGGTTTTGTCCGGACCCAGCGACCCCACTTCTTTGCACGTAGCACACCTAGTCCTGTTTTGCCCACAGTCAGCCATGGATACGTTTTTTGTTTTTCTTTAAACTGTTCTTTGGTCCAAATTTCCCCACATTCTGCTTCACCTTCATGAGTAGCAACATCTTCCCGCTCACCATTCCCTCTTGACTGCTGTACTAAGAACTAGCAGGTGCACTTAGCTTGCGGCTAGCTTTAGCCGTTCCACCGTTATCTTCTTGATCCTCGGCAATCTCACTCACTGAGCTGCTGCATTCTCCGTGGTCCTCACCACTGTCCACCGCAAGCTTGGGTAATTTGGGATCAGGCTGTCCAGATGATTTAAAAAACATTAACAAACTTCCTTGCTTCTGCTTTTGCATTTTTCCCTCACAAACACCTCTACCACCGACGCTCAACAAACTCTATCAAATGGATGGAGTGCACCGCTCCTTTTCCGCAATAGGCTTAGCCCAGATATTTTGAGTATCTCGTTTCATGGGAGAATTGAGAAATCACCATGACAGATATTAAAACCAGATATTAAAACGAAACAAACTTTAACAAAACTTTAATTTATGTATTTAATTATTTGATTTTTTTCACACACAATCCAGATCCAGCTGGTGGAGCGCACGTCAGAGCTTCCGGAGCGCACGTCAGAGCTTCCGGAGCGCGCTCCCCCCTTGCTCCCCCTCAAATTAAGCACTGTATATAATAATATAATCCTTAATATTACATACCTAATGGGTTATGCTGGTGATCCACAGGCACGTCCTTATGTCCTGCGGCAGGTGGGTTTGTATCCGAGGGGGGAAAAAAAAAAACTTTAAGCACACAAACTATTTTAGTGAAGTCCACAAACTCATTTTGGGGGTAGTGGGCGAACATGAGAGAAAGAGCTTCATCAGTCGTAACCTGTCGGTGTGTCCAGCCTCACCGGTATTGTCTTGTCTGCAGACTGCTGGAGTATTAGAAAACATTTGCCACGCTTCCCAGGCGGCTGCAGACCTATGTGGTGGGTGACCAATCAAATCATCGAGGGCATTGCCCAGTAATGCGAAATCGCTTTGGGATGGAACACATGGCTAATGACTTTGCACACTGCAAAACAGCCCATACAGCATCCATAGATGGTCGGATTCGTTATTTAATATTATGTTTGTCAGCGTGTCCTCTTTTGCCTTATTAACAATTTCGGATGCCATTTCATGCGCCTTTGTATTCCGATGCTCACAGATTTTTTTTCGTAAGGCTCTTTTCTGTTTTGCAATGCCAGGCGCAGACGATTTAACTGTCCAGAAACCCATTCTTTGACAAGCCGCATACCAGCGGTTTTGTCCGGACCCAGCGACCCCACTTCTTTGCACGTAGCACACCTAGTCCTGTTTTGCCCACAGTCAGCCATGGATACGTTTTTTTGTTTTTCTTTAAACTGTTCTTTGGTCCAAATTTTCCCCACATTCTGCTTCACCTTCCATGAGTAGCACACAATCTTCCGCTCACCATTCCCTCTGACTGCTGTACCTAGAACTAGCAGGTGCACTAGCTTCCGCTAGCTTTCAGCCGTTCCACCCGTATCTTCTTGATCCTCGCAATCTCACTCACACTGAGCTTGCTGCATTCTCCGTGGTCCTCACCACTGTCCACCGCAAGCTTGGGTAATTTGGGATCAGGGCTGTCCAGATGATTTTAAAAAACATTAACAAACTTCCTTGCTTCTGCTTTTGCATTTTCCCTCACGAAACACTCTACCACCGACGCTCAACAAACTCTATCAAAATGGATGGAGTGCACGCTCCCTTTTTCCGCAATAGGCTAGGCCCAGATATTTTGAGTATCTCGTTTCATGGGAGAATAGAAAAATCACATGACAGATTATTAAAACCAGATATTAAAACGAAACAAACTTTAAACAAACTTTAATTTATGTATTTAATTATTTGATTTTTTACACACAAATCCAGATCCAGCTGTGGAGCGCACGTCAAGAGCTTCCCGGAGCGCACGTCAGAGCTTCCGGAGCGCACTCCCCTTGTTCCCCTCAAAATTAAGCACTTATATAAATAATATAATCCTTAATATTACATACCTAATAGGGTTATGCTGGTGATCCACAGGCACTGTCCTTTATTCCTGCGGCAGTGGGTTTGTATCCGAGGGGGAAAAAAACTTTAAGCACACAAACTATTTTAGTGAAGTCCACAAACTCATTTTGGGGTAGTGGCGCAACATGAGAGAAAGAGCTTCATCAGTCGTAACCTGTCGGTATGGTCCAGCCTCACCGGTATTGTCTTGTCTGCAGACTGCTGAGTATTAGAAAACATTTGCCACGCCTTCCCAGGCGGCTGCAGACCTATGTGGGTGACCAATCAAATCATCGAGGGATGTAAACACATTCAACAGGAAGCAGCGTGTACTTATCAACCAATAAGAAGTGTTTAGGGGCGGTGTTACACCCCGTCCTGACATACAGCGATGCGACAGCGACGCGAGCGAGCGAGGAAAAGTGATTAGAATGTGTACTTTTCAATGAGCCTGTCCTGACGTGCCGCGAGCGACGTCGCGCCGTCCAGCGATGTCGCTCAACCCTGAATTTATTTGATTGGTTTGGATTCTTAACCAATAAAATACACTCGCGACAAATCGTCACGCTGCAATATAAGGAACACTCCTCGCGCGAGTTTTCGTCGCCGTTCCGCTCGCTCGCTGTATGTCAGGACGAGGTGTCATGCAGGAGTATTAGAAAAATAACGCCACGCCTTCTCTAGGAAGCGTGACATGAACGCTTGGGACCTCTCGGTCAACCTATCCAGCTACACGAGAGCAGAGCCGTTTAAATTGTACAGTCCCACAAAGCATTTAGTATCAAACTCCCCTGTTATCTCTATCACTCTTATGATAAGAGTGATAGAGATAACAGGGGAGTCTTATCCCGGTGCCTGGAATACCCGATGGAAAACGTTATTCCACGAATGGCATTCTAGTCCTGATTAGAGAAATTTAAAAAAGTTGCCAAAGTCTTCTAATATATAAAAATAAACGCCATTCATAATTTTAATTTAAAAAATAAGCATATCTGCTCATCTGAGGGCATACAAAAACATAAAAACAGTTTTACAAGATCCTACACATTACTCCATGCCTTGGTTAGCATTGAGGAAAGTCAGCCCTTTCATTATCGGCATATTTTAAATCTGAGGAGGCTGGACTGGGAGGCTCCATTGTCTCTCTTGATGAGGACAGGCTGATCATCCTTCATGAGGACTGAGACCGGACTGACACAGATCCATCATGTGTGGGGCTGGACCCAGACTCTGGTCATCATCATGATCATCCATAGTTGCAGCAGGGATAGTTAAGGCATGTTGGTCCCTGGTTGGTTCAGGACAGTCAGTAGTAGTCACTGGGAGAGAAGGCAGCAGAGAGTCAGGACATACAGCCAGCCTCCACATGCAGCAACACTCACTGAGGACTGAAGCCCAGTGGAGCAGCTCTGCAGCTGGGTACTCTCAGGTGGAGATGAGGACACAACCAGACAAACACAATCAGACGCAACCAGACACAACCAGAATCACACAACCAGAGAACAACATCTTGACAGACTGAATAAGTTTAGGGAGACGGCTGCCATTATCGTTGTTGAACAAGGACAGAAGTCTTACACTTCTTCCCTGCTCTGTGTAATAATGAATAGTGTCGCTGAGCAAAACGCAGGCTTGCAAGTTGTCACGGCAATGAAAGTAGTGTCCAAGTTTATAATCTATAGTATAATTGTCACATGATTGCTCTGGCAGCTACGCTCTGACCACCAGTTTGAATACTATTAATATATGGAATAACCAACAATGGGCTGTCTCCTTATTGGATGTGGAGAAAATTGAATTGTAACTGTTAAAAGGTAGTTGTACTGCTATTGAAAAATTATGCAAACTCATGGAACGTTAATGACCAATCACAATCAAGTATTCGACAATACAGTGATATATACTGTATATAATATACTATGACAGTAATATTCACTGGTATAATATATTATATAATATATATATACAGTATATATCACTGTATTGTCGAATACTTGATTGTGATTTGAACGTTTTTAATATATATATATATATTATATATATATATTAAAAATGTTCAAACTGAGGGTCGAAGACTACCTGCCAGATATAACTGAGCTCTGTTTTATATTAGATCTCTATTAAAATGAATTCCATATTTTAGTTACACATTGGTGAACTGAAATAGGTGGAGGAAGAGCTAACCGTTTAGCTGACGGTCGGATCTCTTAATCTTGCTTGGGGATTTTTATTATTGATTATTATTATTATGATATTTATTATTTTAAATGTATCCATTGCATTTAAATTTAAATACATTTATTGTTGAGTTATTTACAAGGTGCATGATTTACTATATATTACTGTATCACTGCATGATATAACATGTATCACTACATGATACATGTTAGTTTAATGTAACCATAATACATGTTAGTTTAAAGTTACCATGATACGTTTTAGTTTAATATAACCATGATACATGTTAGTTTAATGTAACACTTACCAATTTTCTTCCTCTGAATAATTGGTATGATTATTAAAGCGATTACCAGTATGACTCCTGGTATTATTCCTGCCACATGTCCTCTCTCTGAACCATGTTCTCCACATTCAGAATCAGTTGAATCAGTTCCTGGTTTCATCAGCACCCGTCCCCAAAGATTCACATCTGAAAGGAGAAGGACCAGACAACAGGTTTAGTTTTACCGTGTTGCAGTGTACTCATGGTCCAAAGGTACTGGGTTTGATCCAATTATTGTACTGTATTGTTTAATGAACACCCGCTTAAATCCTGCGGAGTTGGATGACGATGCACCATCTGAGAATCCCGTTGTACAGTGGAGCACTCCTAGTCTGTGTCTGCTGTTCCTGTATGAATATTCATGTTTTATTGAAACACAACCATTTGTACAGGTGGTGTAAACATTGCATTCATCAATTGTGACCAAAAATATGGCTTTTAACTTCTGCAATATAAAATAAAGCAACCAGCTAAAATAAAGAGCAGTAAGTAATTTAAAAGGTGTTCCCGGCCATCTACTCATTGCCAAACTGTTGTAGATGATCATGCAGTAACTTGCGCACTCATACATTAAATCGCGAGAAGCTGGAGGGCCGGGCTGAATATATTCAGCAGAGGTCAATTTATTTAACTACTTATCTATAATCATTGTTGACGTACACCAATATAGAACACCAACCTCTTTGACTGATGTATTGACCAGGACTGCAAACGCGTAGTGTCTCAGAGGGTCACATCACTTGTTAGAGACTAACCAAGAAAGAGATCCATCCAGACCTCGACATACACAGCATCTGGAGTTGATGTACACGACCTTCTCACCTTCAGGCGAGACCTGTCAATGCACAACAGTTACAAGGGAACCTGAGAGGTATGAGATGTCGTCGTGAGGAAAGTCTGAAGATTTAGAATAACTTATAGAAAAAGCAAGAGGAGTCCAGTCTTCAAGGGTGCATTAGGCACTGT
>OLKM01005221.1:0-17939 GCA_900291075.1 Melanogrammus aeglefinus | reverse complement strand
TCATCCTGCGCCGATTTTGTGAATGGAACCACACTATGCAACTATTATGTCCACATGCCCTTTCTGGTGTGACCCACAGCATTTGGGAGGCACTGGGAATCTGCCTTCAGGATCCCGAACGTGTTTCGGGATCCCTGGCTCTCGTCCTCATATGCGCCAGGGTTGTAGCGCTGCTTGGTCCTGGCAACGGGATCGCCATACGGGGTCAGAAGGCCCAAGGCTGCCAGGGCCCTCTGTTCACCTAAAAACATGACCTGTCGAACTCTCCTATACCGATACAGGTGAAATATTAATCATCCTGAACAAATATGGATTATAAATCTTTCAAATATAGGCTTAACTTCACCACGGGGTGCAAATTATTTGAGTGCCACAACAATAATTTTGTATTGAACTTTAAAACATTGCCCCCGGTGCGTTGACAGTTAACCATGGGGGGCTGAGAAGGTGGTTACTAAATAAATGATTAGATCGCGCTGAAAAAACAGATTAGCGCTCGTGAAGAAATTGTCTGAAAATAAGATATCAACCGGGGTCTTAATAATCGTTCCTCACGGAAGATTCCTTCTGAGGATCGCAGCCTACGTCCACGGCTCTCGTAGAAAAGGACATGCCATTTCTAACACTTCCTTTCTGTCGGAGAGCTGCCTCAGCCTTAGAACAAACAAACTCAGAGTAGGTCTAACCACCTACCGAAGCAGGTTAGACCCCACGGACGTATGTTGCCGCAGCAACTAAACTCTAGGTTGCCGCTGAACCTGCTACCTGAAACGGAAAACCCAGAGTTTCCACTAACTCAGAGTGAACAAACTCGGGGTTGCCTCAAAACCAGCTACCCTGAACAGGGCCTCTGGTCATCAGCTGGGTTCAATCCAAACTTGTGTCACGCTTGTTGGGGGCGTGCCTGTTGACTTTAAAGAGCCATCGATCAATGGATCTCTGATAACATGATCAAACATGGACCAAAACCGTAGATCCGCTTACTTTTCCCCCACGGAAATAGAAATTCTAATGCCGAGCAGTTACCAATTTTAACAAAAAAAAAGCCAATGCCGCCGCGGGCAGCTGAGGAGCGCGAGAGAGAGCTTGCCGCAGGAAATAGCTTGAGAACAATCAATGCGTGAGTAAAATTAAAATAGTAAAAAATAAATTGAGAGGAAAGTTGTAATATGAAAATCGAATTCAATGAGAGGCCAGCCCCTTCTAAATCACAGGCTTACCTCTGCTTAAGTTCTTCCTGAATTTAATGAAACGCTCTACTTGGCACTCTGTGAATCCAATGTCATCTTTTTTGCATTCCTATAGCTTCCAGTCAAGAGCTCTATAAAATCTATCTGGAAAAATAAATAAACTAAAAGCAGACTTGGAAATGGACCCACATGATGGCCAAAAGATGAAAAAAGGATGCTTTGGAGATCCAAATTTTGGAACCACAAGTTAAAGGTTGGGTTAGGAGCTGGGATACTGTTTCCTGCACCAAAAACATACCCATATGAATTGACTTTTTTTGTGCTTCAGGAATAAAGAAATCCTCATAAAAAGCAGATTGTCTTCATTTAGAACACGGGCTTGTGGTGTTGGCGAACAAGTATTTTTATTGAAAAGTTCACCCCCTACCAGAGGGCTGGGTCTGTCACCACGAGTTACATCACAGGAATGCCAAAAAACATTTCGTAAATAATAAAATACATTTAACTAGGCCTACATAGAAAAACTCAAACAAAATGATTTTGTTAGAGTCTGTCTCGAACCACCCTTTCCGTCCTGTTGGATCCATGGCCATGGTTTGGGTTTTTGATGTGCTTGGCTATCTGCCACTTGTAGTCGTGCGGCAATTTTCCCTTCTCAAAGCGCGATGTTGTGAAGAACTACACATGCAATATTATGACACATTGCCCCTTTCTGGTGTGACTCGCACGCATTTTGGAGCACTGGAATCTTGCCTTCAGGGATCACCCGAACGTGTTTTCGAACCCCTGGCTCTCGTCCTCATATGCCGCCAGGTTGTTAGCGCTGCTGTGGTCCATGGCACGGGATTCGCGCTACGGGTCAGTAAGGCCAAGGCTGGCAAGGGTACCCTCTGTCACCTAAAACATGACCGTCGAACTCTTTCACGATTACAGGTGAAATATTAATCACAGCTGAACAAATATGGATTATAAGTCCTTCAAATATAGGCTTAACTAACCACGGGCAAAGCGATGTGGCGAACTTAAACATCCCCCCGGTGCGTTTTGACAGTTAAAATGGGGGCGCTGAGAAGTAGGTCTAAATAAATGATAGATCGCGCGAAAAAACGATAGCGCTCGTGTAAGAAAATTTGTCAGGAAAATAAAGTATATTTCCAATCCGGGGTCTTAATAATCGTTCCTCACGGAGATTCCTTCTTGAGGTCGCAGGCCTCTACGTCCACGGCTCTCGTGTAGAAAAGGACATGCCATTTCTAAACACTTTCCTTCTGTCGGAGAGCTGGGCCTTCAGCCTTATAGACAACAAACTTTCAGAGTAGTTCTAACCACCTCCCGAGCAGTTTAGACCCACGGGCGTATGTTGCCGATGCAACTAACTTCTCGGTTTGCGCTGAACCTGCTACCTGAAACGGAAAACCAGAGTTTCCAAACTTAAACTCAGAGTTGAACAAACTCGGGGTGCCTCAAAAACCAGCTACCTGAAAACAGGCCTCTGGAGGAACCTGTTACAGGAAACGCCACAAACAAGAGTAAACCAAGATATCCCGCCCCGAGAGTGGAAGATGGACCTTCGTCAGAAGGATTTTTATGACGCAGGTGGTTTGAAAGCCAGAAGCACCTGGAATCCACTCTGCCGAAAACCATCCTCGCAACCGTTGTTACAACCACCATCCGGTACATGAACGTAACAGGACCATGTTCAAAGCTGAAAAGGACCGCACAAGTTGGCCACCGAGATGAACAAGTTTACAACCTTGCCATTTACTCGAATTAGTGATCAAGATACGGGTCTGGACAGGAAAGAGGGCTTACCACAGGAGAGCTGATGCTGTTACTCAGGCCCATGAGGAGGACAATTGCACACCACACCCAGGGAGTCGCTTGATGCTGTCCAAGGGCTGCCCAGAGAGCACTCATGGGATGGCAGGCACCATGGCTCGGATCAATTAGCAGCTTACATTCAAAACAAAGAAGGAAAGAATAAACATGAACATCATTCAATGCTATGCCCCAACCAACGATAGTGACGAAGAGAGCAAGGACGAATTCTATAGGCAGAATACAGACCAATCAATCCAGAGATTTTACTCAGAAAGAGGGACATACCAGTTCTTGAATGCGGAGACCTTAATGCAAAATTAGGAAGTAACAACAGAGCTATGAGAGGATAATGGGCAGCATGGTCTAGGCGAGATGAACGAAATGGAGAGAGATTTCGCCAGAACTATTGTGCAAATAACAACCTTGTCAATTGGAGAACGTGTCTTTCCCCCAACAGGCGAGTACCACAAAGCCACATGGGTATCACCGGAGCCTCCTCTACTGAGAACCAAATAGACCATGTATGTGTCACAAAAAGTTTAGAGTTCCCTCTTGATGTACCGAGTTCAGAGAGAGGAGCTGACGTTAGCATTCAGACCATCATCTTCTCGTTGCCAAAGTCCAATTAAACGTTGAGGAGAAACTGGACAGGTGAGAAGAACCAGAGAAAAGAATTCAACCAGCACTTTTAGAGCATCCAGCAGCAGCAGAAAAATTACGAAGATCAAGCTAAAGAACAAGTTTTCATGCCCCTGCAAGAGCGTAGATAAAGAAGGTTGAGGAAAGAACATAGATGGGATGTGGAAGGTTGGTAAGGAAAACGGTAGATTACAACCGGCATCGTTAGCACTGCGGACCACAGAAAGATAACCACAAGGCTTGGATATCAGCTCAGGAGTCAATAAAGAAGGGTGAAGCAAGAGGAAAGAAAAGAAGGCAGCTCTTAACAGCAGTCGTACAAGAGCAGAGAAAGTTAAAGCCAACAAACAGAGTACAGGGAAGCAAATGAAGGGAACGTTGAAAAAAGCTTTGAAGACCGACCAGAGGAACAACATAGAGCCCTTGGCCATTAGAAGCAGAAGAAGCAACTGACATGGGAATTGAAGGACCTGTATTGACACCACCAAAAAGGCTTGGCAGGAAAGACCAGTAAAACCTCAAAGACCAGGTAGAAGGACAAAGGAAGCCAATAATGTGGAGGCCAAGGACAGAGGAAACAGATGGTTGGAACATTGGGAGGACTTCTCAAAAACCAGCCCCACAAGACCCACCACACATCCAACAAGCAGACAGGGATTCTGCCAATAGACCTCAGTGTACCAAGAAGGAGATCAGGGAAAGCCATTAAAAAACTTAGAAACGGCAAGGCTGCAGGACCAGATAGCATCCGGCGAGGCACTGAAGACGGACGCAGAGACCATGGGGAGAAGAGCTCCCACCCTCTCTTTAAGAAGTGTGGGTAAGAGGAAAACATCCCATGCGAATGCGAAGGAGGGCTCTTGTGAGATGCCAAAGAAAGTGGACCTGAGGCAACTGTGGAAATTTATAGGGGGATCATGCTACTCTCCATCCCAGAAAGGTCTTTCTACAGGATCTTACCTGGATTAGGATGAAAGATTAGTGATTGACCCCCAGCTTAGAGACCAGCAGGCTGGCCTCCCGCAAAGACAGATCGTCCTTGTACAGACCAGATTGCTACACGCGGCATTCATACTGGAACAGTCACTCGAGTGGAATTCACGCTATTCATCAAACTCATCGACTACGAGAAGGCCTTCGATAGCTGTGGACAGGGAGACCCTCTGGAAGCTTCTCAGGCACTACGGAGTACCAGAAAAAAAAAAAATTAACTAACATCATCGAAACACCTAGAGGGATAATGACCTGCAGATTGATCCACGAGGGACAATCCTACCGC
This sequence comes from Melanogrammus aeglefinus, assembly GCA_900291075.1. NCBI lineage: Eukaryota > Metazoa > Chordata > Actinopteri > Gadiformes > Gadidae > Melanogrammus > Melanogrammus aeglefinus. The sequence continues at coordinate 13,010 of OLKM01005221.1, read as the reverse complement.
GTGCTTTCAGTGTAACAAACGCGAGGTGAGACAGGGTGCCTAATTCGCCCATTCTATTTTGTTATTACCTGCTGAGCCCAATAGGATGGGTTACGAAAGCAATCCACAAGCAGGAATGAACAACGGCATACAGTGGAACAATGTTTAGAAGCGGCAGCTGCGAAAGAACCTGGACTCTTGCAGATGACCTTGGCCCTTCTCTCTCATAGACCAGCAGCAGATGCAGAGGAAAAGACCAGCACCATCGCCAACAACCTCTGCTCGCCTCGGTCTCAACATCCACAGAGGGAAGAGCAAAGTCATGAGAGTTCAACTCTGCCCAACACTGCACCCATCATGCTGAAGGCGAAGCTCTGGAGGAGATGAGGAGTCACCTACCTTGGCAGCATTTGTCAACCAGCAAAGGTGTAGTAACAGAATGAGACTTGTGAGAGCCAGGATTGACAAGCCAGAGTTTTGCGATACACACTCAACTATAAAAACATCTGGAGCACCAAAAGACCTTGGCCTTTATCACAACAAAGATAAAGATCTTTAACAGAAATGTGAAGTCCAGGATCCTACTCTACACGGTGCTGAGACATGGAGGCACTTACTGTGAATACAACAAACAAATTCCACGTCATTCATCAATACTGCCTGCGACGAAAATCCTCCAGATCCACATGGCCTTCTAACACCATCAGCAACAAAGAACTGTGGGAACGTAACCAGCCAAAAGCCAGCGGTACGAAGAGATCCTCCAACGACGTTGGAGATGGGATAGGCCATATACTCTCCCGTAAACCAGCCACAAACAACCACAAGACAGTCCCTCAAGTGGAATCCCCAAGGGAAAAAGAAAGAGAGGTCGGCCGGAAACACCTGCCGTAAGAGACTTGGAGGCAGACACCAAGAAAATGGCTACACTTCGGGGACAGCTTTGAGATGTTGGCCCAGGACCGGGATGCATGGAGAACTCTTGTTTGCGGCCTAAGCCCCAGAACGGGTAGTAGGCGATGATGATGAGCTGGAGACCTTGGATGGAAAGCCATTGAAGACCAGGACACCCTTTGCTTCAGTGAAGCCTGTGCGGAGAAGTATGTTAATTGAATTATTAAAATCTAGACTATAGACTACTAATAGACTACTGAGAAGTGATTATGAAGCTTTTTGATATAGTTGCTTCTTTCCCTTTTAGGGGATCCCAGGCGTGCCTGGACCACCAAGGAGACCGTGTCCAATCTATCTGAGTCCAGGCAGATTCAGAGTTTGGAGGAGGGACCCACCTAGAGGTAAAATATTTCAGTCAGTCTTTCATTTCACTTAATAAATACTTATGGTTACTCTATTTACATGCTCACATTTTTTTGCTAAATGAGTGCGAATGTTTTGTTTTTTTTGGTTTCAGGACTGTGGATGTTGTCATCACATAGTGTCCAGGCCAGGCCAGGCTTTCCAGCTTCACTGAGCCAAAGGGTGGAGGACTTCAGGCCATGCCATGCTCAACAACCAAGTACTTGTGTTGAATCTGACCATTGCTATTGGACCATGCTCAGGGCCACTGCCTTAAGGGCTAAGTACCCCAGCGTCAACGGGCTCTACGCCACCACCTCCCTAGCCTTGCTGTCCACTTTGACCGAGCCAGTACAAGGGTTTGTACAGATACTCAATGATGTTTCTAGCAAATCACTCGGGTTGTGAACGGTAAGTGACATTGGCTGTGCCAGGGAGGTTCAGTAGCAACATTTTGACTCCCTAGGCACACAACCAGGACAGAGGTCTATAGGCAGCAGCAGGCGGCTCTCAGATTGTGTGACTGTTTTGCTATTGCCAACAGCTTTGCTCTCTGCAGCAACGGTCGAGGGTCCCACACCCCAGATCCAATATCTCGTCAAGGACAAATTGCGCAGTCACCTCTCTTTCCTGTTTTCAGGCTGGAGAGATTGCAACTCTTCCCTATCAGAGCCATGAGGTCCCCCACTGTGCCGAGCCTCCATTCGTCATTGATGTGGATGTGCACTGCCTCTGCAGGACGGACCATCGGGCAAGGAAAAGCACCTCTGGTCACATGCAGGAGAGTGTGGTAGGCCCTTTTCACCAGTCTGGTTCTTTCCATGTACAGATTAATTATGAATACATTTGTCCAAATTGTCAAATCATTTTCTAACTATTCTGTCACAGTCTTCTTCCTTTTTAGGACTGGTAGGTATGAGACTTATTTGATTCTTGTTAATATTCAGATTTTCCCTGAACTAGTTTCTACTGGTCAATATATGATGTTCGTATGTGTTATGATGATTTGTATATATTTAACGGCAATAATATATGTTTAACGCTTTTGCTATTTTTGATAGCACTTTTGGTCAACGGTATTGTTGTTTTTAAATGTGCTTCTATAAATACAGTTGAGTGAGTTGCGTCAGCCTTAAAAAAAAAAAAAAAAACCTTTCTCTAAAGGTCTGTACTTCTTGACGTCGGTGAGAAGAGCTTACTACTAAACAGACCATTTTTCCATTCCATGCTCTGTTTTTCATTGTGGATTTGTTTCCTTCTTTGTCTTATTCTTTATCTCAAAGACATCGTGACAGGAAGAGTTTTACCAATGCAGAGGCGCATAAGAACACCAGGGACATTCAAGAATCAGCATCTTCTGGAAAGTGTGGTGCATCAACCTGAACCTGGTACCAAAGCTATGACCTGTCACTCAGCGCTTATAAATGACATGCAGTCAAGAAACGTGCATTATCACCTTTTTCATTTTATATTGAAGCAGATCAATCATAAAATATAGGATTGTTTGTAAAGTTAGTTGTATATCTGAGGCAAATAATTAAATGTTATTCATATGTGGCCTGGTGTTAGATTAATTGAAATGAGACTGAGATTGAATGGGTTAAGTGATGCTATGTGTAAGGTAGTGTCAGTGTTGTGTTAGTGGACAATAGTGCAAACAGTGTTAATATATTCGACATAGAGAAGACAGACGGGTTTAGAAAATGATTTATGCCCTAGCGTTCAGATTGATTTAACTCCTCCTGAGATGAGATATCTAGCTCTTCATTACGTCCTATTCTTAGATCACAATATATCTGCCACTTTGTTAAATAAATATATTCCCCATACTGTGCTTGTTTTTGTTTTCTCATTTTCACCTTTACCTAAGGGTTTAGTCCAAAACAACCAATATATCAAAATATATTATTTATGTTATCTACTTTCCTATACATATATTATAAACTTATTTATTCATATAATCAATGTATTTTATTTATTTCCTTAAACAGTAATAGCTTCATGTTACCGGCGATAACGTCAATAATATAAAAACAACAACATTTACCAGTTAGTAAATGCTGCCTCCACTTATCTACCCATCTATTATCTATCTAGGCCTATCTAATACCTATAATCTATTCCTCTAAAACACGAGCAAGCTAGACTATGATACCACTTTAAACACCCAGTTTACTACTGGCCAAATTCGATTAAACAGATGAAATGCCAATACAAATATAAAGTAAAACAAGTGTTATCTTAGCGATCCGTTATCTGTGTTGATGTCTATTTTCGTAGTCTCTGGCTAACATAGAGCGCGAATGTTTTTTTGAAACCTGCTTTATACACTCAGTTTACTTAATGCGATTAAACAATAAAATCCAATAACGAATATAAAAGTTAGGAACTCTAATTAAATGTTATTAGGAACGCTAATAAATGTAATGTGTTATCTGTCCTGGTCGCCGTTCGGTGAACTATATCGAGAAATTTTTCGCCGAACTTTTCCTACGTCATTCGACGCGATCGTCCGCCGGTCATCTGTTGCTAGGGCAGGTTTGAATGGATTACGTAACCCGGTACAAAATTTGGCACCCGGTACAAATTTGGTGTGACAGCTGCCTTAACAGGTGTATATGATGCCTTGTCAATCTAAAACAGTTCAAATTTGTTCGGAGCGTTGTAGTGAGTTTCTTAATGTGTTTATTAAACTTAGCTGTGAGTCTGATGATTCCTAAAAATTTAAATTCATTGACTTGGTCAATTTGTGTTCCTGGTCAATTTTGAATAGAACAGGAGGCTTTCCCTCTTATAGAAAAACACATAGATACTGTCTTTTTAATGTTAAGAGTGAGATGGTTGTCTTTGAGCCAATGGGATACATCTTTCCATCTCCTTAGTTAATATGTCCGCTTGCTGCGCTTGATGTTTCTGGCTTGGCCGCATAAAATCACTGTATCATCACAGCGTACATTTGGGCAGTTGGAGATGACCGACAGCAGGTGGGGCAAGGTCATTTTATGTAGAGACTGAAGAGCAGAGGCCCCAAAATCGATCCCTGCGGAATACCTAAGTTTGCAGCTAATGGCAGTGATAGCTCAGAGTTTATCCTGACCCTCTGCTCCTATGCTCCAAGTATGAAGCAAAACCAGCTTATGGCGGGTTTTGACATATTTAAAAGTGCAGAGCTTGTTTTTAGAAGTATGTTATGGTTGACGGTGTCAAAGGCCTTTTTAAGGTCTATGAATACAGCCCCCACAACATTACCTCTGTCCAGACTACTCTTGATATTCTCTGTGAGGTAGCAGTTTGCCAGTTCTGTTGAGTATCCTAGTCTATAAACCAAACTGTTTATTGTTAATGAGAGCATTACTCTCAAGATGGTCTATCAATTGCTCTGTAACAGCCTTTTTCTAAGATTTTGGAAAGAGCAGGCAGTATAGAGATTGGTCTATAGTTACAAGCCTTCTTCATCTGCTATAGCTGCTGAGTTATCTGTGCTATTAACACCATTCACTTCTAGTTTTTGTAATTATTTTTTGTTGACTAGGTTTAAGTTTAGTTAGGCTGTTCAGGTGCTTCCATAATGCAGTGCTGTTTCCCTTCAGACTCCTCTATTAATTGCATAAAATAGGCCGTTTTTGCTTTGCGCAGTTCTTCTGACTACTGCATTTCTCAGTCCTTTAAAAATAAGATGATCAGTATTGGTTTTAGAGAGCAATGCTTTTTTCAGTGCAAAATCCCTTTTTTTCAATAACTGGCGGATATCATTCCCAAACCATGGTAAATAAACCTTTTTTGGTTTCTGCTTAGATATCCTAGTGTATTTCTCAGTTTTTTTTGTTAAAATTTTCATCAGGGAATTACAGCAGTTTTCTAAATTGCTGGATTGTGTTACACTATTCCAGTCTGTTATTAAGATCATTTTTTACTTCGACTATTTTATTTTTGTGGGGATTACCTGGTTCCCTGGGTTTGCTTTTGTGTTTGCAAATTGTTGGAAGCGCTGTTTGGTGAGTTTTCGAGCAACCAATATCATACTATGGTCAGAGAGCCCTGTTAGAAGATTGTACACTCTTGTGATCCGCTCAGGTCTGTTAGTGACAATCAAATCTATCATAGTTTTACTTGTTCGAGTAACCCTTGTTGGGCCCTTTACCATTTGCTGTAGGCTATGTTTTTGTAGTAGCCTTTTTAGTTTGATCCTATGGCTTTTCTCTTAGCCAGTTGATATTAAAATCACCAAGAAAAATAGATTCATTGTGGCTTTTCACATGTTTTAAAAATTGTGTCTAAGTCATCATAAAAAGAAACCCCATGGGATGGTGGGATTATACAAAACAACAATATTAAAATTCATCTTCAGAGATAAAACAACATTTTATAGCCACACATTCTAGAGATGTATCCAGTTTTCACTTCGTTACATTTCCAATAGTCTCTCACATAGATTAGTACCCCCACCACCCCTGTCAACCCTGTCCTTTCTATGACAGGTGTAGCCGGGGACGTCGATCAAACTAGTTGGAATGTTTCTATGCAACCACGTTTCGGTCAGAGCAAGGAAATCCAAGTTGGAATCTGTTAACAGATGTTGAATTTGTTCATGTTTTGGCAATAGACTCCGAATGTTTCAAATGTGGCGCCCAGAATGCCCTTTGGTTTTAGATGTCGGTTCCCAGATTACTCTTGCGTGGTTTACAGTCTGAAAGGAATCTGAGTTCTCGCTGTTTTTCTTGCTGATCGGGCGACGTTATCCGCTGTCGTGTGGAACCCCCGCTGACCCGGCGAATGCGTCCCATTCCCGAACCAGAACGCGGCTTGCACCTGAGCGGTCCACCTGCTGCACCCTCCAGAGGAAGGCTCGTAGATGGGCCAGGGTTTAATTGCAGGTCCCCAGCCAGAAGAATTAGGATAAGCAGAACATTGAAACTGGTGGCAAAGGTCTCTTCTCCGTTTGTTATAGTTTCCCCAACATGACACGGACGGCCGCGGTATTTAAATTGTTTGGAGTCCAGGTGAGTTGACAGAGTTGTTTTTTGTTTTACTTGGCTTTCCGCGGGTGGGGGAGGTCAAGTTGGTTTGTAATCAAGTAGATTTGTAAAATGTCCGTACCCGAAAGAGTTCAGTGTCTGTGTTTCATTCATGTTTACCTGCTGTTTTGTCGGCTTGGTCCTTTTGTTTGATTTTGTTACAAGGTGGTGGTGTTGCTAGGTGGTGGTAGCATCCACAGCAAAAGCCAACAGCGAGCACATTGTGTGCGCAAAAGTTTCTTTCATCTTTCTGTTCGATGTGTAATTGGCGCGTCTGTTTCTTTTTTCTAGTACCCTTAGTTCTTAGACAAAATGCAACGACTAAGCTGCCAATTAAAAACAAGGTAATTAAGTAAAAGAGGGTTTGAGTGGAGCCTGACAAACCACTCAAGCCTTCGGCTGCCATCTTCATGGAGATTGTGGTGTGTTTCTGCATGTGGTGTGTTTTTCTCCTGGTTGCTGTTGCAAAGGGCAGCGTCTCTCTCAGTTCTTCTTTGAAGGTTTTATACCACTCCGCAGGGAAGCCATCACGACCTGGAGTCTTACTTGATTTTAAGTTGCCAATTGCATTATTTATTTCTTCTAGTGTAAAAATCTGCTATAATGAAATCATTTTGTACTTTGCCAATACAAGGCAAATCAATTTCATTGAGAAACATTTGCATGGCTTCCACTTTGATATTAGAGGTCTCTGTATACAATTGTTCATAATAATTTAGAAAAAATGGCCTCTATTTCCTGTGGTTGATTATTTCAAATGATTTGGTTTCTGGGGTCCCGTATTCTTATGGATGGAACTATCCACTTGTTGTTTACGCAAGCGTCGGGCAAGTAATTTGGCTGCTTTAGGACCTTATTCATAATAGGTCTGCTTATAGAATCGGGCCGTCTTCTCAAACTTCTTGTTCTAATAGATCATTCATCTGTTTCCTTAATTGTTTTATATGCACCAGCAGGTGTGGGTCTCTGATTTTTTTTATGTTGTTGCTCCACATTTGATAAATCTAATACCAGGTTATTATATTCCATAGTATAGATGGGTCCACCTCTTCATTGTCATTTATCTTCAGATAATCTTTAATTTCCAGTTTTATCTGTTCTACAGCTGCTTTGTTATTTAACATACCTACATTTAACCTCCAACCAGTCTTCCTCTTCCTTCCTTCTATTTGAACTGTCAAGTACACAGCACTGTGTTCAGAGACATCAGCTACCCCAATTCCACATTCTTTCACCCTATAACAGTCACTTTTTGGCCAAAAAAATTACAAATCTATCCTGGAGTAAGTACAATGTGGAGCTGAGTAGTGAGTGTAGTTTGTGTCAAATGGAAAAACCCGATATCATCCCAGGCTGTGTTAATCAATTTTGATAATTTATTTCTATTTCTCGTTAAGCTAGTTGTGTCTAAGTGTTGATTCAATACTACATTAAAATCTCCACCACATATACAGACACCCTCAGCTTCCAGTGCAATCACATCCATTAATGATATGAAAAACAGTTTGTTAGTATCAGGTGGTGCATATACATTTACTAAGGTTACTATATCCTGTTCAATCCTATCCTTAACAATGAGATATCTGCCCCCCTTTTCTTTTATTTCTTTAAAAGATTCAAATTTGAATTTATTAGCGACCAGAATAGCAATCCCTCTTCTATGACTTTGTACAAATGAATTATAGAAAGTATTTTTAAAACCAAATCGTTTCAATTTCTCATGCTCTTGTTGGGAGAGATGGGTTTCTTGCATAAAAATAATATCTGCCTTCTCTTTTTTCAATTTTGCCATTACCTTAGACCTTTTAATCGGGTTTCCCAAACCGTTCACATTTAAGGACATTAGCTTTACCTCATCTGGCTGCATCATAACTTAACTGAGTCAATCTTACAACATTATGTTTCCACAGGCTTAACTTAGTAACCAATGATAACTGGAACACAATAACAAGCCCAGAACGGCTTAGAACAAGCATTATAACTGTACTGAAGGAAGTACCGGAGCCTATAAAAGGACTGTATAATTTCCAAAGGGTTGTAATCGGACTTAAGGAATCTATAACCAAATAATATAACCTGTGTACGTATTTAAGCAAGAGTGAGAGGAGACCAAAAACTACGTTGAACAATTTAATAGACAATGAACTGCCCTAGAGACACATTAAACACATTACCATATAAACATTTCAATAAACACTCACACTCTACCTCCCCAATGCTGTACCCTCCCTTTAACCCAATCACACAGCCCGCACACACAGACAGTCCGACCTGAGGCCCTTCGGTGGGCCTAACGTATGTCCTCGTGCTCGTAGTGCGGCGCCGCTGGATCGTTGGTGCACGTGGAGTTGGGGAGGGGAAAGGGGGTGAGTCGAAACAGCCGGATACAAAGGGGGGCGTTGGAGAGGGAGAAGCATCTCGCTGCGGCCTGCGGGAAGGCGGGGCGTGACATCACGCCCCGCCCACATCACGGGCGAGTCCATTCTGGGATTGCGTCAGAACAAGAAAAACCGGTTTTTCTTGTTCTGACGAGAGATGCTTCTCGAAAAACCAGTCTTTCTGGAAACTTCTATTCGATGGCGGTGTGTTTCATGCACCGATATGTTTATTATCTATTATTTATCATTAAAATAAATAATATCGGATTATTTATTAAACTAATAGGTTGGATTATTTGACTAATAGGTTATATATATATATATATATATAATATATATATATATATATATATATATATATATATATATATATATATATATATATATATATATATATATAATATAATGATTAATTGACTAACACACGTTAGTGTCTAGCCTTCTCTGCTCTTGTTAAGACCCTGAACACATTAAATCGGATAAATATGACTGCGCATAGCTGCTATGATCTGTGTTTCATAATTGGTACTTTTTGGTTGATTTAAAGCACAAACATTGAATTCATTCGGTGGTAAACATTTGGTACATTTTGGTACATTTTATATTGTAATAAAGTAATAGAAAGATCTAGATAAGAACACGTATTAGTCATATCTTAAGACTTGTATAGTGTACACATTAGAGGGGAAGAAGTGAAACTATTAGGCCTAATAGTTAGTTGGGTTAGTTAAATAACACAGGTGTGCCCCATTGGTACAAAGGTAAGGCTTAGGGGTGCTACACCAGATTGTGCTTAAATTCAAAATGGTTCTTGTTTTATTACTTATTTATTCGTCCCCACAGGTAACGAGAGAGTTACCTGTGGTAGTAGTTAGAGTTAGATCGGGAGCGTAAACTATGTTCCCCGGTCGCGTTTTTCGTAGGTGGAATCCGGAAAAAGTTCCGCCTCAAGCGCTAGGATTGGACAGACATCCTGTCAGGCAAACTCACACGCTGACTCCTAACCCTAACCATAACCATAACCGTAACCCTCACCCTAACCATAACCCTCATCCTAACCCTAACCATAACCGTAACCCTAATATTCATTCTTCCGGATTCCACCTACGAAAAACACCGGTCACATACAAAGCGGGGAACATAGGGATGACCCCGTTAGATCGGTCTAGCACACAGTCTATACATTATTTTATCACAGGGAGTAAGTTGTAACGTTACGATGGATGGTTTCCATTTGATAACGTGCGAACGAAGCCATAATATTGATAACTCAGAACGACAGCTCACTTCACTCAGTTCAGACAACTCACTCTCAATCAGTGTCGGGGCGTGCGAATACCCTCTATAGCAGCTCTGTATAGCTGTGTGTATACGCTCAATATACAACAGTTGGGAACCAATCAGATCGCTTGATTTATGCCACCCGTTTTATATATATATATATATATATATATATATATATATATATATATATATATATATATATATTATATATATATATATATAAATTAATATATTTACGTAATTTACCGTAAAGCGATTTAACGATCTATATATATATATTATATATTAAAATATTATTAATATATTCGGGCGCAAACAATCCCAGAATGCACTCGCCCGTGATGTGTCCCAGAATGCACTCGCCCGTGATGTGTCCCAGAATGCGCTCGCCCGTGATGTGGGCGGGGCGTGATGTCACGCCCCGCCTTCCCGCAGGCCGCAGCAAGACGTACTTGTGGAGAGGGGGGACACCTCCCTTGTGGATGGGGTGAAGATCGGCGGTGCTGCCTGGTAGGGGGGTTTGAACCCGCCTCACGAACCTCGTCTGGATCGAAGGAGACCAGCCTCTTCCTGGGTCCCTCTGGCGACTGGGCCGCGAGCGCGTGCTCCTGGATAGCGCTCTTCAACACGAGGAGCACTAGTGGGCGACTGGGCCGCGAGCACGTGCTCCTGGATAGCGCCCTTCCCCACAAGAAATACTTGCGGGCGAACGGACGGCAAACGCACCTCCGTCTGCCGATACACCGTGCTGCCGACAGCACGAAACACACAAAGACTCCAAGTCGAGAATACTCCAAGTTCTCGACCTTGCGTCCGCACCGTGCCGCTTCCAAAACGCAGGTTGCTAGCACACTACTTCGCGCACGGCCGACTACGCGAGACTGACCAATCGACTGCGCGAGTGACCGTATCACCGGTAGACAAAATCACTCCGCGCAGATAGATCTCATCACAAACAAATCATACATGCCCAAACTTGTTACATGGACCAAACTGACACAAAAGGGCAAACAAAAGAAACGAGCAACACAATTCCCCAGTCACACAAAATCAACCAGTACAGCACGATCCCACACAACATAAAACAAACGTTTAATCCCCGAACAGTATGAACCACAATTGCCCTTATATGCAATTAAAGGGACCCAATATGAACACATGCAAACCTTCAGAACAATAACAGTAAAGTGAAAGGACTTCCAAAGTCTGAGGAGCATTCTCCAGTTTTCAGCTGAGGGGGAAATAAACCTCTCACAAAGAAAGGGCCCCCTCCCCAATTAGTCCGCTACAAACTGTCACTTGAACTTAACGTGTGAGTCCGTTGGTAGGGCCGAACTCTCGCTGCCCCGCCAGCCAGCGCATGAATACAGTGTTTATCATTATGTTAAGGGTCGCTTGTTTACCATCAGTTTTTTAAACACTACCGTTCTTCCTGGCGTCTATGCTGAAATTTCCGTAGGTGCTCTTTAGCGCGTCTGGCAGTGCCTACATCTGCATTTGATCCCAATCGCTGCCACAGTGTAGCCCGCTGGAGAAGCTCCAACAGGTGACTCCTACCGGGTGGTCTCTCTGGCACCTCCACGCTGTATCCCCGCTCCCGGAGCTCCTGCGCTGCCTCCCAGGCACTGCTGTACACCTGCACACCGCTCTCCTAGTGAAAGCGCCAACGAATGCCCTTTTCCTTGAGAGCCTTTTTGATATTGGTGAACGCCTTGCGCTGTTGTAGAACGGTAGCTGTATAGTCATGATCGAAATACAGCGGTTTCTCTCCCATTGTGATTTTCTGTCGCCATGCTTTTTGGATAACCATCTCCTTGGTGCTGTATTGCTGGAAATTGATGATAATAGACCTCGGAGGCAAGTTTGGGCCCGGCATGGGCGCCAGGGCTCTGTGTGCGCGTTGTACTTGTAAATCCACATCGTCGTTCAGCTTGAGTTCGGACCGGAGCATTTTTTCGACAAACTCCATCACCAAGCCTTGTTCTGCGTCCTCCGGCACACCGTGGATCCTCAAGTTGTTTCGTCTTGCCCTCGACTCTATGTCATTCAGCTTGTCTTCTAGCTTCTGCTGATCCTGTATGGTTTGCTGAAGGGCTGCGTTAGCCTCTGCGCTCCAGGTTTTGGTGTCATCGATCCGCGTAGCCATCTTGTCGATTTTCTCGTTGTGCTCCTGCATGGCTAGTATGTTTGTAGCTAGCTGCCGGTTAACATCTTGCTTGAACTTGATGAGTTCTTCTCTCATGTCACAATTAATTTTGTCTTTGAACATTTTTAAGTCTTCCTTTAGTTCAGACTTGAGTTCGCTGATATGCTTACTTATAGTTTCAAGCCCTGTGCGCACCGCTCCCGGTGTTGAGTCACCGCCATGTTGGCCCTCATCTCCCCGCATGTCGTCCTCGGCTTGTTCTGCACAGTGGGAATCATTCTCCGCTGTATCTTGCGCCCCTCTACCTCTGCCTTTCTTTCCCCATCATAATCTTCAAAGAGACCACTTTGTTATATTTTAATTAAGCTAGCGGGGGTTAATAATACGCTGACTCGCAGGATGCAAACTGCTCAACCTGCCATCTTGTTCTGTAGCCAACCGGAAGCCCCGGAAGCGGACATGTTTATGTTTGGTTGTAGTCTCTTCGCTCGGTTCTCCATATCAACAGTAGGGCTAGAACTGAGCGAAAAGACTACAATCAATCCCCCTTGCAATGAGCAACGAGTCTTCCAACCGATATCAAATGCCAAATAAAACACAACAGAAACTGTATTTCGCTACCATACTTGACGAAAAAAGAAGATGAGGATGTCTGCTTTGCCTTTAGAGAGTGTAGCCTCTAAACCAGGGGTCGGCAAGTAAGTTTGGCTAGTTCAAGGAATTGATTATTTAAAATGCATCTGGAATTTGCCACTCAGGCCCGTCAGCTGGCTTAGTCTTATGCCTACTACACACAACATGACTATATTTAGCCCTACTACATACAAGGCCTACATATAAACAAGTGTGTGCTGACTGACTGCGCGCACACACACAAACAGACACACACACACACCACGGCGGGTGCTGACT
>OLKM01005220.1:0-17944 GCA_900291075.1 Melanogrammus aeglefinus | reverse complement strand
TGTCTGAAAACTATTGAATGAGGTTGGTGAGGATGTTTCTCGCTTTGGTATCCTATCACTTGGATGATTTACCACCAGTGACTTTTAATAGCCTTGATGTTCTTGCCCTGGTTAGTAAGATTGACGCCTTAAGTGTAGAGATAGCCTTCCATAGAAAAAGCTGTGAGTGAGCAAGTCGACTGCATGTTGAGAACCTTTGCGGATAACCCCAGACTTAAACAACGCCCTGAGTGTGATTGAGCAACCAATTCCAGCAAGGGAATGCAGCCACTATCATGGACCTGGAGGGGCCAGCTCCACAGACCAAGTCACAGGAAGCCTGAGCCTGGGCCTCGGCGTTGGCCGTCGCTGAGGAGACCGCGCGGGCGGGGAGTGCCCGCGGACGATGTCCCTTGCATGGAGCCATGTAACTAAAACCATGGCAAGCACAAGCAACGTCCTGGAAAACGATCTACTGCTTCAGTACAGAGCAAGACTAGTATGAACCCCCCCAGAGAGAAGAAGACCTACGGCATAGTTGGAACCGCTGGCTTGTAGGGAACATACATGCAGGTGACATCTAAGCTGGTGAGTGGTGTTCGCGACAAAAGCTTGCTCCTGAACCTCGAGTCAGAGAGACTCTGGCTAGTTATCTAAAACAACAACTCTCCAGAGATGTGACTTGTCAGAAGATTAACACTCAGTATACCCGGTATAGCTCTTTCAAAGTTACAGCTGAGTGCAAGGAAGTAGGTGTGATGTATGCACCGCAGCTGTGGCCAGAAGGGACCTATGTAAGGCGTTTCTATGAGAATCGCAAGCCTAGGGCTGCGGTAGGGGCAGGTGTTATAGCAGCACATGGCACAGGGATGAGTGCGCCTGAGCCTAGGGCTTCCTGTGCATGATAAACAATGATGAACTGCTATGAGAGTTGTGTCTTATAACTCCCGTGGTCTGCGACTTGGACAGTGCGCTGGAGCGAGAGCCCACGCATTGTTATTGACAAAACTCTTTGAGCCATGCGGATGTGTTTGTTTGCAAGAGACTTTTTTATCTTATTCAAAGATCTGGATAAAACTGAACAAAACTGTGCATAATGATTTCCATGGAGCAGGGGAATCTACGACAAACCTTAACACCAGAATTCTGCGTGGCAGGATCCCAGGTGGTGTGGCTATATTCTGGCATAAGAAACTTGACTCATTGGTCACTGTGATCAGGTTAGATGTGGATTGGTGCATAGGAATCAAGGTGGTGCAGGATAAGAATGTTTTTATAATCTTAAATGTATACACTCCATACGAATGTCACAAGAATGAGATGATGAGTACTGTGAATAAGCTCTTGCTTTTATTGGGTCTTATTATAAGGGAAAAGTGAGTTTATACATCCATATTTGTGTGTGGGGGAAGTTGTGAATGCTGATATATCAGATACTAACTCATGTGTTTTGGTCTAACACCTGACACAATATCTGCATAGATAACAAGGTGATTCTGTCCCAGTAAGGAACTATTGCCAGACCGATAGTTATACACATGTGAGTGAAGCTTGGCATACTACATCCTGGTTGGAACCACTGTATGTCTACATTTGATTGCACATGCTTGTATAAGAGGAGGCTGAGATCTTATATGGTATGGCCACTGGAGGATCATATTTCCGGTCTCTATGGTCATTAACATCAAGGGCCTACCTGAGCTTTGTCTGTAATGTGACAGCCATAAACCAAGTTGAGACGCTGGACTGGGGCAGAGGCTCACAGATGTTGACCTGCAATATTACAAGTTACTGACTGATTGTGTACTTAAGAAATATTGAGTTACCTGTTGGATGCAATTATGTGTGGGAATATCAACTGTAAGAATGTTAAGTCATAATAATGACCTGTGTTACAATGTATGATAAAATTGTGAACAGTCTAGTTGTTGGAATGTGAACCACTGAGGAGAAAAGTGGTGAAACAACATATTGTGAGACCAGGGTGGAAATGACTATGTTCATGTTTAGTTCATATGGAGGCAAAAGATGATTTTAGAAGATTGGGTTTTAGCAGGCACAAACCGAGGCATGGCCCAGTCTGTGAGCAAAAGGTACGGACTAATGCTAGATTTAAATATGCTGTGCGTTTATATAAAAAGAATGAGCAGACTATGAGGGGCGAACTCTATGGCGAAAAAGTTACAAATTAATAATGTGTATGAGTTCTGGTGAAAGGAGGTGAGAAGGTGGTAAACAACAGCAAGATGCCACTGCCTTCTAGCATTGATGGCATTACTGAATCTCTGAAAACATTGCAAGAGCTATGAGGAGAGACACTATGAGAACATTTTTAACTGTGTGAAGAGTGATGTGTTTAACATAGGTGAATATACCTTCTCAGTTGATGGTGTATGTCATCGGCCAGATGAAGTATCTTATGCTATTGAGGAAACTTAAAATAAACAAAGCCTGTGGGCCAGGATAAAAATAAACAGCAGAACATCTGAAATACTCTAGCCAAAGTATTTCTGTGTTAACTTGCTCTATGCTTTCTGGGTTAATGAAGCATGGTATACTCCCAGGATCCATGTTATTCTGTCTTGTTTAATACCTGTAGTTAAAAATAAGACTGGTCAATTAACTGGTATTGATAACTATAGGCCTATTGCACTTGCAAGTATACTGTCCAAGGTACTAGAAGGTATCCTTATGGATAGGCTTGCAGATTATATAGCATCAACAGATAAACCAGTTTGGCTTTAAGAGTAAGCATGGAACTGATCTGTGTATTTATGCACTTAAAGAAATTGTCCATAGGTACAGATCACGAAAATAGCAACAGTCTTCATGTGTTTTCCTGGATGCGTCAAAAGCCTTTGACCGTATCAATCATGGGAAACTGTTTGCTAAACTGCTTGAGCGAGGGGTCCCTCTTATATTAATTAGGATAACTGCAGTTCTGGTACTCTCACCAAAATATGCAAGTTAGGTGGGGGATGAGTATATCCACACCCCTTCTATGTCTCCAATGGAGTGCGGCAGGGCGGAATTCTGTCCCCGCTACTATTCAATCTGTACATGGATCATCTATCTGAAGACCTAAAGGAGTGTAAGAACTGGCCTGTTTGGTGGGGATTAGCCTCATTAATCATATTGCTTTACGCTGATGATTTGGTGGTACTGTCTCCCTCCAGTGCTGGCCTGCAGCAGCTTCTTAGAATATGCTCTCAATATGGCATAATGTATGATATAAAATTTAACTCAACGAACAGTGTGGTACTGATTGCTAGAACCAAGGAGGATAGGAAGCTTGTCTTTCCTTCTTTCTCCCTGGCAGGTGAACCGCTAGTGGTTGTAAAGAAGGTTAAATATCTGGGACATGTGATAAGAGATGACCTCTGTGATGATGATGATGTGCAGCGTCAGTGTGGTATACTGTATGGGCAGGCAAACATGCTTGCGCGCAAATTCTACATGTGTACTACTGATGTTAAAATATCGCTCTTCAAAGCGTATTGCACTCTAATGTATACTGGCCACCTGTGGTGTAATTACAGTAAAGCGAAAATGAAAAAACTTCATGTGGCATATAATGATGCTCTGAGAATTTTGCTTAAAATTCCCAGGGGGGGTAGTGCCAGTGAAATGTTCGTGACAAACAATGTGCCCACTTTCAATTCTGTTCTGCGAAATGTAATGTATAGATTCATGGGCAGATTGACTGGGTCTATGAACACGATTATTGTGTCTCTAATTGATATCTCTCAGAGTGGCACAAGGTACTCATCTTGCTTCTGGAAACA
The DNA here is from genome assembly GCA_900291075.1 of Melanogrammus aeglefinus. Taxonomy (NCBI): domain Eukaryota; kingdom Metazoa; phylum Chordata; class Actinopteri; order Gadiformes; family Gadidae; genus Melanogrammus; species Melanogrammus aeglefinus. Next base: position 14,180 of record OLKM01005220.1, on the reverse strand, counting down.
TTGGACCCGAAGCTTGTATGTGTTTTAATTTTGTTTGTTTTATAATTGATAATGCCTCATTTGCATTCCTTCTTAAATGTTTTATATTGTTTTTTTTTGTTTTTATATATTCGTGTGTGTGTGTGTGTGTGTGTGTGTGTGTGTGTGTGTGTGTGTGTGTGTGTGTGTGTGTGTGTGTGTGTGTGTGTGTGTGTGTGTGTGTGTGTGTGTGTGTGTGTGTGTGTGTATATGTGTATGTTTATATGTATATGTGTATATATATGTAGTGTGCTGTCTATGTGGACCTTCCTGTGTCTTGAATAAAGTTATAATAATAATAATAATATACGACGGGATTTACGACTCAGACATACGCTGTGTGACACTGGGGATACCTGACATTCTGACAAAACCAGTGAACGATGTAATTGCAGTCGTTGAAAACAGGGAAATGGCCCGCAATGCTCTCCCATCGTCCACTCTATCAGCCATGTCGTCGTTCCAGCGCCTACGGAGAGATCAACAGACGGGCCCCGTCACGACCCCAGCCCCGACAGAGAGGGCTAGGCAAGCCTCGTGCTTGGGCTGTGAAAGCACCTTTAAGGTCGTCACGGAGGGATCTCGCGGTTGGAATACCAAGCCTCACCAAATTTGTGTCGGTTGCTATAGGGCCCGCCGACAGAAGAGGCGTCAACAGCCATCGACCGACGGTCAGCAGGCTGCCATGGAATCGGTGCCGATCTCCCAGATTTCATCAGTTCAACTCAGAGCACGCCCTGGCCGACGCTGTGGGGGCCGTCGCCGCGCTCGGACGACACCCAGCACTATCAGTAGTCCCTTGCCCATCAGGCTCAGGCACCACATTTTGTCCAGGGGGAAATGGAGGCGGGCCAAGCTGAGAGACCACCCCCGTGTCTTAATCACCATCTCGGTCGACAGGTCAGTCGGGCCGCCGGGGCAGCATCAACCATCGAGGCTCGGACAATGAGGTGAACATATCCGCCATTGCAGACACTGGCGTACAATCTGATCTGTGGTCTCTAGAGGAGTTCCTCGCCTGTGGATTCTCGCATGATAACTCGCGTCCTGTCAATCTTAGCCTGTCGGCTGCCAACCGCTCCCCCATAGCCATTGAGGGAGCATTTTTCGCTAGGCTCTCAACGGCCCCCAGCGACAGTGGTATTACGTCCTGCCGCTAGATGGTGTACGTGAGCAGCTCAGTTCGAGCGATGTACCTCTCCTACGAGTCACTGCTTAACCTCGGCCTCTTCCCTGCGGACTTCCCATCGGGTAACAGTGGAGGACCCAGAGACGAGCATGGCCCTGGCGCATGTGACATACAAATCAAGCCATTGTATGTGAATGCTACGAGGTCTGCCGACAGTGGCTGCAAAGACCAGGGCAATCCCCAGGACTCTCAGTGCTCATGCCCCAAGCGTACAGCCCCTCCACCACGGCCTCAGGCGTTGCCGTTCCCCTGCTCACCGGAGGACAATGGTCGGATGAAAGATTAATTACTCGAGAGATACGCCTCATCTACATTCAACACTTGCCCTCATCAAGCTTTGCCTTGCTTGGAGGGGCCCCCTATCGAAATGCACGTGGACCCAGCAGCCACACCGAAGGCATGCCACACTGCGACTATTGTGCCCTTGCACTGGCAGCAAAGAGTCTATGACGACCTCCTTCGGAACGAAGCCCTTGGAGTCATTGAACGTGTGCCATACAGTGAACCAGTGACATGGTGCCATCGTATGGTAGTCACAAGAAAGCACGACGGCTTCCCCTGCAGGACCGTGGAGCTTTCACCTCTCAACAAGTTCTGCCGACGTGAAACCGTCGCCACTGAATCCCCATTCCACCTCGCATATCGCATCCCGGGGGACACCTGGAAAACCGTCACAGATGCCTGGAACGGCTACCATAGTGTGCCCCTGCGTGTGTCGGACCGTCGCCTGACCAAAGGTGGTCAGGCGACGACCAAAGGCGCCCTTCGGATGCTGGCGCTACATCAGGGCGCCGCAAGGTTTCCTGTCATCTGGGGACGGCTTCGTTTTGACGCCATCCTCTCGCACTTTGAGCGCAAGGAACGTTGTGTGGATGACACTATCCACAATGACACTGACCTGGAGCATCACTGGTGGAGGACCATCGACTTCCTGACACGTGTCGGCCGGTCGGGCATTGTGTTGAACCCAGATAAGTTTCCCAGATAAGAGACGAGCGTTGACATTGCTGCGTACATTGCTGCCGGTTCCAAAGTACTTGGATGCCATCCAGGACTTCCCCACCCCGGGCTCCACGACTGATATCGGAGGCTGGTTTGGCCTGGTCAACCAGGTGGCGAACTACGCCCAGTTGCGCGACACTATGGCACTATTCAAGCCGTTAGCCCACGCTGCAAATTCTCATGGTCCCCTAAATTGGAGGAAGCCTTCCAGACGTCCAAACAGGCCATAATTGGGGCCATCCGTGAGGGCGTGGAGATCTACGACATGCGGAGGCGCACCTGCCTCCGCCCTGACTGGTCCAGGTGTGGCATTGGCTACTTCCTGCTCCAACAACACTGTAGCTGCACTTTTGGCATACCTGACTGTTGCCCGGGAGGATGGAGGATCACCCTCGCCGGTTCGCGGTTCCTATCCTCGGCGGAGCAACGCTATGCGGCCATCGAAGGAGAGGCCCTGGCCGTGGCCTGGGGCCTGGGGCCTGGAGCAGACACGATACTTCACACAAGGATGTGACAACCTCGTCGTAGTCACCGACCACAAGCCCCTTGTGAAGATCTTCAGCGACCGCACGCTAGATAATAACAAACTCACGCCTGTTCAGACGCAAGCAGCGTACCCTCCCATGGCGCTTTGACATTGTGTACCTACCTGGCAAGAGCAACCATGCTGCTGATGCGACTTTGAGGTATTGTGTTGCAGTTGCGCAACACACCTGACCCCGACTGCAACCTCTAACCAGCGCAGATTATATTTGGTCATCCCCTGTGAGACTCTTTTTCTTTCATCAACAGGCTAGTAAAGTTCTCAAACCCTCATATCCGGCTGCTCTGGCGCCAGGCATGGGCCGCGAAGGAGGACGCCCCTCGGACCCGGATGTCCCGCACCACTGAGTCTTTGAGGGCTCACTCGAGACCGCTCCGCCCATTGGTACTTGGTGAGACAGTGTTCCTCCAGAATCAGCAGGGCCCGAGCCCACACAAGTGGGACCGGTCAGGGGTCGTGGTGGTGTCACTGCTTCATGATCAGTATCGGGTTAGGGTTGACGGGTCGGGGCGCCTGACTTTGCACAACCGGTGATTCCTTCGCAGCTACACTCCAGCCACCCCCTACGCCCGGCAGCAGCCAGCTGCCCTGTTGAAGCCGCCAGCCCCTCCCTGCCTGCCTGATTCATGTGAGTTAATCCTGATTATTACAATTGTTATTGTTAGATACTGGAGACGCTTATGTGTGTATGTGCATGTAGGAATTACTGTTGTTATTACGTTTGTAGCTTGCATTGTTATTGTGTGTGATTGCTGCAGGACTTCTTCATCCTAACTTTGATATCGAGGAGTGCATTTCTTCACTTCCGTCCACACTAAAACATAGAACTCCGACACTGAAAACGATCGCTGAGGTGGATAAATGTGAAAACGCTGGGTTCGCGTTGTAGTGTGGACAGGGTAGATGGAGGCTTTCAGAAAGCGATGACGTTCGGTTGCCATGACACTGCCACAAGCTTGCGCTCGAGACCGAGACGCTCATCAAAAAATGGCAGGTGAAATGAAAAAGAGGATCTCTCTGTACAATGTACTAATTTATCTCCAGAAACAACTCGACACATTGGCTCAAACATATCCGTTGCTCCAACGCCGGAGGCGAGCGCTGTACATAATGTTCTTAAGTGATGGTAAAAAAAACAAAAGACGACAGTTCAAACCGTACTTAGAGCGGCGTTTCTGGACAAGACCGGCCGGGTCGAAAATTATTAACCAGCTGATCAACTGTAAATATCATCTCATCGAGCGCCTGTAATCTAAACAGAGAGGCTTGGTGGAGTTACGTAACCATGACAACAACTGTTTATCAAAATAATTTCAGTGTGGAATGTGGATGCAAAACATTCCAAAACACTGCATTTTTCATACGGTAATGGCATTGTAACAATGGAAATAGTAATTAGTTAGATTACCCCGTTACTGAAAAAATAACAGCGTTACGTTACTCCGTTCTTTTAAACAGCGTTATTACCAATACATTTCTTTGCCGAAATTTATTTTATGACTCAGTATTTCTGAAGTTGTCGAAGAAAACCTTATTTCATGTGTGAATGAAATTTGTGTGTGTTTAAACAGATGGACGCACACGCGCACCGGCATTCATTAATTATTTCACACATACAACCACGCGCACCCGCATTCATTCTTTTTAACACTCACTCACGTGGTTAAACAATGTTTTCTCACGATCAAATACTTTATGGGCATGTACACAATGTCTGTGTCAAGAAAATATGTGTTGTCTGTACCGCTGTATCAGCTATCCTTTCCCAAATAATGGGCTCTATGCACAACTCCACTACTTCCTGGACTTAGTGCTGCTCCTTTATTTCCTGTCTTACATTACTGGACAAACTGATTAATCCAGGTGTGTCTGAGTAGTCACAATGGTCAGACACACCTGGATTAATCAGTTTATCCAATAATGTAAGACAGGAAATAAAGGAGCAGCATTAAGTTCAGGAAGTAGTGGAGCTGTGCAAAGAGCCCATTCACCAAGAATGTGTGGCTAGGTAGATGAGACAAGCAAAGTGTATGCGCGAGGTGCATAAGCAAAATTATGCATGCACCCTTAAAATAGCATCTGAACAACGCGCCACTGACTTTAAACCAGGTATTTCCTGGTTTGTGGCAGCAAGTGGTTTCTGAAACTGCAAAATAGCACCAGGGAACGTTTGCGCCAGAACACGCCTCCTCCTTTCGCCCAACCGCCCCTTGGGGCGCAAGATCATTCTCTAATTTACCGATGCGTGGCGCAGGAGGGAAAAGAACGCTCTGCGCCAGTTGCAAACTAGCAACGACACATGCACCAGTGATTAAGTCAATTGTGCCGGATGCAAGATAGGGCCCTTAATCTGTTAGCCGCATGTCAAAATAATAATTTCATCACGCACAACAAAATCATATCACCGAAAAAAAGTCTGCACAAATTAAAACCAGCTGTCAGCGTTTCTTACCTCCTCTCTTTTAGCTTCAGATGCCCCAGTTGTCTCAGGTCTGCTTGTATCTGAACACAAGATATTTAAGTAAGGCAAGCTTTTAAGATAAGGAAAAGGGAGAAAAGACAAAGCTGTACTCACCACTGGGGACTATGTGGTTGAGAGTGGTTTTCCTAGAAGCACAGCAATGAACAGAGCTGCGGTCAATTATTCATCATTCATCAGCTTTAAAAGGCTACCTACATTTTCTACTAATCTATAATCTATCATTTATAAATAAATATACAATTAAAAAAATCATAAAATGAAAACAATTTAAGCATACATTTTATAAATTGTAACTGCTATACTAGAAAAATAAAGCCATTGGACAGATTTAAAATGAAAACATGTAAACACAGACAGACACGCACGCACGCACACACACACACACACACACACACACACACACACACACACACACACACACACACACACACACACACACACACACACACACACACACACACACACACACACACACACACACACACACACACACACACACACACACACCTTTTTCGGACAATGGCTACATAAGCCAACATGATTACGAATGATAATTTCCCAGCGACAGCCATCACTATTTTCGATCAGCGCACCATATGACAGCGGCTTCTGGTCTGTGAAGAAAGACACGCTTTAGTTTATGTCTGGGTGACTCATTTAAGACAATGGTATCATAACATGGCATAGCATTGCACATGTGTTCTATTGTTGTATTATTAACTCCAGTTTTCAAGGTATCGACGACAATCTAACTCCAAAGCTAAAACCCAAGCCAGCAAAGATTGCTAATGGAATACATAACGTACATAGAGCAGCTTTAAAAACCAAGAATAAATGACAATCTTGCGAAAAAAATGGAATAGATCAATATAGCTGACCAATAGGTGACCAGAGGCCACAAGTAATGAACCCCTGACAACCTCTCTTCCAAGTTGTAAATAGTTTTGTTCATTGGGTCGGCTTAGCTCAGGAGGTAGAGCAGTTGGCTTGTAACCGTAAGGTTTCTAGTTCGATCCTCAGCTCCTCTTAGCTGTGTGTTAATGTGTCCCTGAGCAAGACACTTAACCCTAACTGCTCCTGAAGAGCTGGCTGTCGCCTTGCATGGTTGACTCTGCCGTCGGTGTGTCAATGTGTGTATTAACTGATGTATGTCGCTTTGGGTAAAAGCGTCTGCTAAATGTCATTGATTTATTATTTACAATCATTATTGATATTATTGTTGATTAATTAATGTTTAAAGGCTTTAAGCAACGCAGTGGATTTAATTGAGAGCAAGAGATGATACTACAATAGGTATATGGATTAACAGATGGTGGTGATTTACCTTGAACTACAAGTTGAGTGTTTCCCCTTATAATACCACTGGGGAAGACGGTGAGGCTGCAGGTGTACTGGCCCCTATCAGCCATTACTACCTCTCGGATGACCGCGGAAAAATCATGTTCTGAAGAGTTTTTTAAAGAGAATCTGCCCTTCAGAGGACTGTCAGGAATAGATACATTCGACGGTGGTAGATAAATAAAAATTAGTTTCGAAGTGTTTTCGACCACATAATCCCACTGCATCTGGGTGAGATTGTTTTCTCCTGGGTTTGGGAGTTTGCAGGGAAGGGTGACATCAGAGCCAGTGTATCCCTCCACCGTTGGAGGAATGATGATCTCTTGTGCAAACTGGGGGGCTAAACAACATGAACAAACAGCACCAATAATGAATACATTCAAATAGAGGTAAATATAATACAAATTAAATAGGCTAGGCCTATACAAGCAGGCAATAAATACAATAGATACAAGTATGTAATAAATATAACAAGTAAGTATGATGTTGATGACAGACTGGAGTAGATATATTTGGAATGTATCATAGTGATCAACTGGTTTGTAGCAAATAGAAAAACAAGAACACTAGATCAAATCCATCAAGTCAAACTTCTTCATCCCACTGATAAATTATGATTACGCGACCACAACCGGGTGTTACAAGACGAAAAAGGTTTAGGGAGCTCTCAAAATAGCCTGACTAAGAAGCAGAAGTACAAACGTGCAGGAGGCATGTTGATTAGACTTTTAGACTTTTAGTTAGAATGAGTATGAACAAATCAACTAATACTTTTGATGCTTAGGTTGATTGAGACTTTAAATTTCAAACATACGTTTACAAAGCAAGGATAAGTCATATTTTACAGTCATAAGCACAAGAATATTATTCAAGCCAAAGATTTCAGAAGCAAGATAATAAATTGGTTTACTTTACACTAAGAAAAGAATGCTTGAATATTGGTCCACCTGTTCACCACAGAACATATGATTTTTACATATTCAAAAATCATTACATTCACATGGTACACTAAATACGTATAAGAGAAAAATATGTGTAAGCTCATAAACTGTTCATTTTAGAGTAAAGCACAATCATCATTCTCACCTGTGGGTAGAATTAAGAAAACCGAGACAAAAAGTCGCCAGCAACTCTCCATGGCCAATAATGTTGTAGAATAATTTGTAGAATGATTGATGCAATAATAATAATAATTAGTTTTGGTCCGTTTATGACGGCTTATAGCCTAAAGAGGAAGAAGACAAAGACACGTGACGAATGAGAGGGCAAGAGAGAGAGAGAGAGAGAGAGAGAGTGCGGTACAAGCAGAACGTTTTTAGTCAGTCGGTGAGTTCCAATTTAAAAATGAATCACGCAAACAGCCTACATGAGAGTAACCAAAAGCTTAGACAGCCAGTGTCATCAATCACCATAATAATAAATAATAATAAATAAATATCCTAAATATATTAAATAGCTTACAACTCGAAAGACCATCCTCTATTGGAAAGATATCATGCACGTTTGCACGTATGATTTCTGCTATGATTATTCTAAGGAAAGAGGAAGTTGCGACAGACGAGATTATGCATACACAACAAGGTTTTTTTTAGGTAAAGTATCTCTCTCTCTCTCTCTCTCTCTCTCTCTCTCTCTCTCTCTCTCTCTCTCTCTCTCTCTCTCTCTCTCTCTCTCTTATCTCTCTCTCTCTCTCTCTCTCTCTCTCTCTCTTCTCTCTCTCTCTCTCTCTCCTCTCTCTCTCTCTCTCCTCTCTCCTCTCTCTCTTCTCTCTCTCTCTCTCTCTCTCTCTCTCTCTCTCTATATATATATATATATATCAGTGGCGAGCGGTGACTTTATTGTGGTCATGCTGAAGTGTCAATACCATGCGCGCCCGTTTTTTAATAAAAAATATAATATGGTTAGTGGAAACAGCTTGTAGTGATCACGTTGGTCCAGAGTATATTTGGTCACTATAAGCGGTTGATTACTAAAACCGAATTGTTATTACAGTATTTCACTTATTTTTTTATGGAGAACATCATCTAAATCATATAAATCTCTAAATGCCAGTTGTATAGTTTTTCAATGAGAAAAATGTAACGAAGCGGTCGTCAGCGCGATCCTCTCGTCAGCTCCAAACTCACCCGTCTGCACCTCAATCACAGAACATGTTTTCCGCACAGCATTTAACTCACTGACACGTCTCAGATCAGTATGCGCTGCTGCCGGCGTGTTTTTAAAACGAACTAGGCTAGTAGCGCAGCAGATTCGTCATTTTTGCGCATGCGCGTTGGCAGATATGGTGCTTCACTGCCATTCAAAACGCTCATCTACAGTAAACACGGCCTTTAGCAACTGTACTAGTCGGTGTCACAGTGCGCATGCGCGAAACAAGCTGTCAGCTTTCCAGCTTTTCGCAAGCGAAACGGGACAGATTAGGCACGGATTTAAGACCAAAACAGTAAAACTAAGGTATTGTATAATTGAACACACTGCCAGATTAATATTTTCAATTATTTTTATTGAAGGGCTTGGGCATGCACTGCATTTATAGCTTATTATGACCGCTCGCCAATGATATATATATATATAGTATATATATATATATATATATATATATATATATATATATATATTATATATATATATATATATATATACAGAAACATGATGTGATTTCATGTTCTGTATGTATATATATATATATATATATATATATATATATATATATATATATATATATGTATACAGTACGTTTATGTGTATGTTTAATTTGGGGCCTGAACTCTAGAGAAATCGATTCACAATACATCATCAAATGTGAATTTAGTCAAAAGAATTTCACTAAATTCATCAAGTCACTGGAAAGAGATTGGAAAATGGTCATTAGACCTCTCAACCATGGGGAGCTGTGGGATCGCTCTGTGAATATTCTGTGAATAACCCTATCTGCAAAAAAGGGGGTCACGCAGCCTCATAACCCGGTCCCTACCCATAACCCCAACCCTAAGCCCCGGATCCCAAGCCCAATTGGGGTCTGAGATGGCCAAGGTTGGTTGTGGGGATCCCATTCAGGCCCTGGGACAAGGTTGTCAAGTCTCAGGGGAGTAGTCCCAAAACGGCTTTATACAGCACATTCTGATTAACTAGGTCTTAACTAGGTCTTAATCACATTCTGATTAACTAGGTCTTGCAGGCCACACTTCTTGTTTTTTTAGGCGTGTAAAGACAGCTTGTCTTTGTTTTGTTACTTCTGTAGAGCTAGAGCCACCAAATGTATAATCTTCAAAGCAGACCCCAGGTCTGGTGGGCTCTCCTTTAATGCAGGAAATTGAATCTGCTCATATATTCTTTTCATGAGGTACCCCAAAACACATTCATCGTACTTTTAAATTAAACAATTCATGAATGGAAGATATGAGATAATTTATGTGTTATTGATTCAACTTTTTTATTAATTAATTATTATTAATTTACTGATATATTAATGTTTTCATTCAGAATGGGATTGTATATGGTGGCATTGGCGCCCCTCAGGTCGACAGAGATGTGATTTCATGTTTCTGTATGTCTGCGTGATATGACATCCTCCTCCATCATAAAGACAAGACTTCAGTGTGGAACAATCTATGGGGAGAATTTGTAATGTTATGTTTTAATATTCAGAACAAGGAACACAGGATATCTAATGTATTGAATGTTAATATCACTCATTCATTTCATGTGTACCTCCTTTGGTCGTTGCACTCACCAGCCGTGTCAACACGTCAGTAGAAATTCTCCCAAGTTGAGAGATAAGATCAGCAATAGTGTGAATGACCAATAGGGGGCAGAACCGGACGCTAAAAAATAGAATATTGTATTGTCATTTCAATTTAGTAAAAGAACGACAGTGAATTACAACTGTAGAAGCATATAGACCTTTTTCACATTGGTGTCATTGTAGAAAAAACACAGCAGTCTCTGTGTAAAGGAGTGGAAGCAAACTTCCAATAGACATTGATGATCTAACCGATACCGTTGACTTGAATCAAGCCTCACCTCTCAAGTACATGACCGTTGAATCCTGCAGCTTGGTCACCCGGTTGTTGACCGTGCAGGTGTAGTTCCCCGCGTGGCTCTCCTCCATCCTCTCCACGACGTAGGTGGAGTTGGTGACTCGTGTGTCGTTGCCATCCAGCGCCCAGCGGTAGGTGGGGGGAGGGACTGAGTCAGCGCTGCACCTCAGCAGCACCCTGATGCCCGGCGCGGCTTCTCTGGGTCCCACGATGGACATGTTCTGTGGCCCGTCTGCGGTGGAGGGGGTAGCGAGGGGAGCGGGGCCTTTGTTACAGTGGTTTGGTCTGGTTGTATTTATTTACATGAGAACATAAACCACACATCAAATCGTGAATCATCCCTGTTCACTACATAGGCTACATCCTCAACACATCATATATATCTGGTGAAATACAAAGTTTATTTGGGCTTACCGCTACACTGATGTACCCTAATCATCATGAATTCACCCCTCCATGGATGAGGCTCATCATAAATACATATAAGAATTGTAATTGACATCTACACGTCATCATGGCCACCTTAACCACACACCCACACCATTACCAAATGCATACCTTATCAGCCATCATCACTACATCAGGCAGACCCTAAGAATTAACAACATCATGATGATGTTACCACTTCATCATGCATTCCTTACTAACTACATCATCATGACATCACCTCTACCGTAACCACTGTTTTGAAGGGTACTATTTTGTATAGTGCAATGCATATGGATACCTATGTGACGTCAGCAATAAAGTTGACTCAAGACTTGGCCGCCACCTGGCAATATTTCCACACAACACTACAGCAATCCTCAACACCTCTACATCATGTATGCACAACTAACAACCACATCATCATGACGTCAGCAACCTCATCCATAATCTCTTATTCAGCAGAGAGAAGGCCCTGTACTCACAATTGACCGTGAGATTGTAGGCCGCGGTCATGGCGCTGACCGCGTTGCTGACTCGACACTGGTAGTTGCCATGGTTATCGCTGAGCACAGGATTCATGTAGAGCATTTTGGCGTCGACGGAGAAGGTGACGCGGCCCGGGGAGGGGAGGAGGGGCCGGCCGTTCTGCATCCACTCCCGGGTGCTCACATTGCCGGCAGCGGCGTCGCACGCCAGCGTGGCCGTGCTCTGCCCTGCGATGAGGGTGGCGGAGGAGGCGGGGTTGGAGATGGACGCCCCCGTTATGGGCACTGTAACCAGCAGAGAGAGGAGACAGCATTGTTACGGCTCTGTGGAGCGATGACATGGGTGGCTCATAGGTTGCTTCCATTAAAAACAGGCAGAGAATTCACTTTTCATGTATGGTTTACCTGCTTTTATGTTGATTTGCTAAGCCAGACAGTTTTATACACAAAAGCTGTTTCAGTGCAGTTGAAACTGTTGCATGTGTGTCAAACATTGAAAGAATACTTCCATTTTCTGCATCACTGCATTGCCTTAAACTCTTGTTATTTTTGAACAAGTTCCCCTTCCTCTTAAAGCAAACATCTGTTAAATGTTCCCGTTAGTCATTTGGTTTCGGTAGCCATTATGATTGACCAGGATAAACACACACATGTCAAGGCCCGCCCCACCGCCTCACCGTACACGATGAGCTGCATGGTGCCTGTCTTCTGCTGCTCCCCGTCCGGAGTGATGCTGACCAGGTAATCCCCGCTGTCCCCCAGCACCAGGTCCCGCAGCTGCAGTGAACCGGTGGTCCGGTCCAGGGTCACCCTGGCGGCATAGGCCTCGTCGACAAAGTCGCTGCCGGTGACGGTGTAGGTGATGAAGTTGCGCCCTCTGAAGCTCCAGCCCACGGAGATAAAGGGCCGGGTGGAGGGCTCCAGCGTGGTGCTGAACAGGACCGCCCCGCCAGCGGCACCGCTGAGCGGGCCCGCAGGTAGGATGCTCCCCCCCACGCACATCCCTGGAAGACAAGAGTCCCGAGAGAGAGCCTGCTGAAGCATGCCTGCCAGCCATGCTATGGGCCCTGGATGTGGGGGCCCCATCTCACCGCTTGGAGTCAGGAATGCTCAGGCTCCACATTCATAAAATCTCACATAAAGATTACAGCTAAAGATTGTTTGGTTGGATAAAAGGTTATTCACAATATGTCATTATAGTAAGGTAAATATAAGCACCTGATAAAATGAGGCACAATGTGGCAATGATGTGGTTTTCCATGGTGAAGAAGACGAAAAGTCCAACAATGGTTTCCTTGCAGGCTTGTTTTTACTGTCAAACATTTCTCAGATGTCTCTGACTCTTTATATGGCCGGGCAAGAGGGGGATCAAACCTCCCCCTTGATGAGTAACAGCCGCAAAATGTTGACCAGACCGCTGTGTACATACCACCAGTACGCCCATGGCTATCGGAGCAGTTAAGCATACAGAAGGTTAGGGTTAGGGTTAGGGTTAGGGTTAGGGTTCCCCCGAAGCTGGACTAGATTGGTTCTGGAGGAAGTGTCGCGCCATTAAGTCAATGGCAGCCATTCATGTTTTGAACACATACTGATTGATCTTCTGAAGGAGTCTAATGCCTAGTCTTAACTTACATTGTTAGACATTCACATCTGACAGAACCATCCAACAAGCCAAATGCTAATGCCTGGTGGTCAAACAGCCCCCTGACAAGGCTACCTTAGTTGTTTAATGTTATCGTTGGTAGCAATTTACAATAAGGTTACTTTCGTTTTCCTTTAATTCATATTAGCTAATGCAATAATAAGGATTAAATAAAGATTAACTAACCATTTACTTACAGTTAACTACTTATCTAGTAATCATTAATTGACATAAGTTAATGCAGTAATAATAATTATTATATACCATTAGGGGTTAGGGCTAGGTTTATACACTTTAAAATAACGTAGAAATGAATACCATGAACGCCTTTACCTTAGTTAACATGAACACCATTAGTATTTGATTAGTTAACTGCCATTGGTTAACTGAATTAGTTAGTCAATCGTTTGTTTATGCTTATTAATGCATTAACTAATGTTAATGAATGTACCCTTATTGTTAAGTGTTACTGTATCGTCTGTATGCCATGTTGGTTTGCTAGCTAGAGCCTCAATGAGAGATCTCCTTTTCAATGGTGGAGATTGGCCCAATCCCAACAGCATTCAATGTTGTATAAAGTGTTCTATAAAGTGTAAAGTGTTTCATGATTTACCATAATCGAAAGAAAATATTTTTAAAGTAATGATCTCCTCTTGAAAGAGTCAATGCACAAAAAGCAACAGACGTAAGTTATTTCAGTTTGTTAATCAAAATAGATGAATGTCTTTTAAATGAATGACCAGAGTTTGTCTCCTAATCACATTGAGGTATATGGTATGCTGATTCATCGGCCAAAACACTGTCAGAAAGACAAAAGCCCACAATGTTTATTCACAAAGAGGCTGAAGTGCTAGTAAAGATGCAGTTAGCTGAAGGTATAAATAACTCTTGTTTGTATTGGGCCGTATCATGGGGTGGGCACAGTCTTTCCAAAGGATATTGTGTGTTCCAATTTATGATGCTTTTAAGTGAGTAAGGTATGAACCTTTTGTAAAGGCTTTGCTCTTGAAC
>OLKM01005219.1:0-17949 GCA_900291075.1 Melanogrammus aeglefinus | reverse complement strand
CATTCTTATAACCATTCTTTTCTCGTTCTGCACACATTTCTTCCATTTTCTTTCAAATCCAATTTATATACATACACTTTATCTACATCTGTGTATAATAGTTACAATATATTTTTCTTTATATTAGTTTTCTGAAAATGATATACTCCCTCAATTCCATCCATTCTATCTATCATGAGCGGAGGGATTCTCTCCTTCAGGCCTCATTCTCTCTCCCCTTGGACCTCCACCTCTTCTGTGACTGCGCAGCCATTCGCTGTTGCCAGAGGCAGAAAAGGTGGTGATTGGCTGGGTCAAAGCCCTTTGACCAACTGGAGGCGAACCATGTACAGGGCGGGCCTGTGAGGGAATTACAGGAGGCTTGCTCTCCTACATTTCAGGCCTGTGGATTGAGTGGTTACAGGAGCTTGGTGTACAGGCTACTAAGACTTTCTTTCCACCTGATCTGACACTAAGATTATCTTTTCCTCCATGAGATTAGGCATGATATGAATGCAATCATGCTTAAAGCCAGAGCCATTGTGAGTGTAGAAGGGTCCACAGGATCCTCCGTATTAAAAGGGTCCACAATTCACATCTTTGCAATAATATATAAAATTGATATATATATGTATAGCCACAATATGTCTGTTAAACCGTTTGATATGTAATTGCTCCTGCCAGACTCAATGCTGTGGAGACAAACATTCTTTTGGCACTATCCTTCAAGACCATCTTACAGGCCAACCTTCTAACTGGGCAGGGATTTCCAATCTCCACCAGCAGTTTGAATTGAAGTGGCTGTTGACTGGTGAACATTAACTTGACTCTTACAAGAAATCAGGAGCCATTGAAGGTGGGTTAGGGTTACCCTACCGCTTACCCAGATGGGGTACCACCTACTGAATCCACAGTTCATTAATTCATTGATTATGGTTAGTGTCTAATGGTTGGCACTTTTAATAAGTCAAGATTGCATCAGAACATTATGGGTTTATGCTAAATCAAAGAAAGAATGAGAATTGAATAATGACAAACACTCATTTAATATTAATTATTCAACACTACTACCATTACAATGGATGCGCATAGAACTAAAACACAAATTTAACATTATACTGTGGTATGTGGTGTGTGTGATGATGTGTGTGTGTGTGTGTGTGTGTGTTGGTGTTGTGTGTGTTGTGTGTGTGTGTGTGATGTGTTGTGTGTGTGTGTGTGTGTGTGATGTTACTTGAGCAGTGCGTTTGCTTAAGTGACCCTTGGTAGAAGGGTCTGGGCCTATGCCTTAAACCGGACACAGGGAGGTGATTAAGGTGGCATGGATTGTGTGCCAACTTCTTAAGAAAGGTTATCAAACATGGAGGATGTAAACACAAATGGTCCAGGATAACGCAGCCAAAGCGTTTTTCATCGCGGTACTGTGATCCTGTAATTCCAAGCTGGCTTCAGAACCTTGTTATGTCCTATTTTAAAGCTTTCTGGCTTAGAGATGCACATAGGATACCAGCGAAGAATATTCATTGAGCACAACAGTTTAGGTTTGCAAGCCCTTTCAATGCGCACTCTACCCCAGAAATGTTCCATAAGCATTTCCTGCATTGAGATCATTATTGAAACAGGAATTCGAAGATTGCCAGGAAAGCTTTACCAAAGATTTCTCGACACTAAGACCAAGTGTCAGTTCCAGAAACTGACGATAAAAATGAACATAGCTGTGAATAATGCAGTCACATTCCCCATAGACATGTCAGGACACTTCACCGTGGATGAAGATTCGAGCTATCTCAGGGGCTCTCGTGTTGAGGTATTTCAACATTCCACAATGTTGACCTTAATGGGCAATACTTTCACGGGTCATTCAGCTAACAACTATCATTACAGCTTCTCTTTTTTCCCAAACAATTCAAAGAATGTCTTCAAACTGACAAGATTCCGACTGTAGGTTAGGTTAGGCTTGGTTAGGGTTAGCTCTATGATTGTCCAGACATCAGCCTGCAATGAATGAATTGTGAAATTCACTAAGAAGAAGCATGAGGATATTCCCGTACTTCACAAGTGAACCATGTGAAACTGCCTTAGGTCAATTTTAGTATTTTAGAGCCGTTAGCAGTGAATCACTCTACCCACTTGCAGTTAACTTTACCAGCCACATTAAATCTTCCACAACCACGTTTGAATTGAATAGCTTCAAATTTAAATAACAAATATTAAATAATAAAAAGGTTCCGTGACAGTTCATTGAAAGGATGAACATTCTTTACACTTTGAAAATCAACTGATACCCTTGATCACACCCAGTAGAAGAAACATCAATTAACCCCTTAAACGGCCATTAAAAGAAACCATAATGTACCTGATAAGACCCCCCATAAGAAGAAACATCATTAATCTGATAAGACCCCATAAGAAGCAATCATTAATCATGATAGGACCCCCATAAAAAAAAAACATCATTAACCATGATAGACCCCATAAGAAGAACATCATTAATCCCTGATAGACCCCCCGATAAGAAGAAACCATCATTAATCCCTATAAGACCCCATAAGAAACATCTTAATCCCCTCAATAAGGACCCCCATAAGAAGAAACATCTTATCCACCTGATAGACCCCCCATAAAGAAGACAACATCATTAATCCAATGATTAAGACCCCCATAAAAAGAAACATATTATCCCTGATAAAGACCCCGATAGAAGACATCATTAATCCCTGATTAAGACCCCGATAGAAGGAACATCTTAAATCCCTGGATAAGACCCCATAGAAGAAACATCATTATCCTGTACGACCCCCATAACGAAGAAACATATTGATCCTGATAAGACCCCCCATATGAAGAAACTCATTAATCTGATAAGACCCCCCATAAAAAGAAAATCATTAATCCCTGATAGCCCCCGAAAGAAGAAACATCATTACCCCTGAGTAGACCCCAAGTAGAACACATTACCGCTGATAGGACCCCCCATAATAGGACTTCACGGCGTGTTCTGACTGGAGAGACAGCTATATTATATCAGAACTTTACACATAAAACCTGGTGGGCCAGCGCGCAATCGCTGACCCACTCATTAGGCCTCTGTTGTGGTAGTGAGGGTGATGAGGGTTTGCACTGAAACGGAATTTTGCCTGCAGGATAAATGCAGACAAATGCACGGAAGCATCCACGTCATAGGCCCGGCCGCTCCTTCCGTTTCTGGCCTCAAACAACTGGACCAATACTGTTTGGCAGGCAGTAAGAAAGGGAATTTCGTGTCTAGATGGGTAGACGGGCAGGCTCGGCGAGGAGCAGTGGAAGAGACTGGAAACTTTTACAGGCAAAGGCCTGTAAAGAGCCTTGCCGTTCAATAAACAGCAGAGGAACCCGTAACCCCTAACAGGCGAGGACCCTAACCCTAACAGGCAGAGAACTAACCCTAACAGGCCAGAGGAACCTAACCCTAACAGGCAGAGGGAACCCTAAACCCTACAGGCTGGGCACCTAACAGGAGAGGAACCCTACCCTACAGCAGAGAACCCACATAACAGGCTTGACGGAACCCTAACCCTAACAGGCAGAGAACCCTAACCCCTAACAGGGCTAGGAACCCTACAGGCTAGGAACCCCCTAACCCTAAACAGGCTCGAGGACCCTAACCCTAACAGGCAGAGGAACCGCTCACATGCGAGGACACCTAACCCTAACAGGAGAGGACCTACCCTAACAGGCTTGAGGAACCCTAACCCTACAGGCAGCGGGAACCTCAACAGCTGAGGACCCTAACCTAAAAAAGGACCCTAACCCTAATGACGCTCTTCCCCGGCGGGTACGCCTTTGACCCAGCGCGGCCTCAGCCCAGTAGTAGGGTGCGGTATAGCCAGCTTCAGTTACGGCTCGCGTTTCCACCCGACGACAGTGCCTTATGGTAGGGCAGGGTTTTAAGCGGATGGCGATACGCGCGGCAGCTACATAAGGCATCGTGATCGCCTAGCGCTGACACAATGTAGCTGCCTATTAAATCCAAGGAGGAGAACACATACAATACAGAGCAGACAATGTAGGACGCCCAATAAAGACATCAAATTTTTGACGCGACTTTATCTTCAATAAACGAAAGCATTGCGCCATTGTTCAATAAATACCTGAGGGTTCTGTGTTTGTTTGTTATTAGTCATCTTCCTAACCCTAACAGACAAGGAACCCTAACATGCAGAAAAACAGCCGTGGAAACGTCATCGCAACTCGTCGATTCCAGGACTAGAATTGTGTGGTTAACTTGGGAGTCATACCATTGCAGCTATTAATGTGATTTAGTTTCAAATAGGATAAAGTCTTCAATGCAGAGATTTATAATAAGTAATATAAGTTTATCATTTAACCTATTTTGGTGCTCAATTAAATGTATATGGTGATCCATTCTGATATTCCCACTCACGACAGACTTTGAGGGTTGTGGATTGCTATTAACCCATTAATTAGAGTCAACCATTAATAACACAAATATTTGCTAATGGTCCCACTTCAAGCTCTGGAGCTAGTCCTATGTCCGTGCCGCTGTCCTGGCTACATGTCACAAGAAAAAAAAAGGATTTTTTTAATTCACATCTGGCTTAAAAAAAAACATTAGCTCTATGATCTAAAACATTAGCTCCTATGCTAAAAACAGCTCTATGCTCCAAACAACAGCTCTATGCTCAAAACCACATTAGCTCTATGCTAACTCAGTTCACACTTAGAACAAGTCTGCGCTTTGTTCTCGTCTTTTTTCCACACACTCCCACACATTCCCACCCTCAACTCTCCTCCTATATAGGGTTAACCCCCCCTCAACTCTCCTCCTACTATAGGGTTAGGGGTTTAACCCCCCCCTAACTTCCTCCGCTCCCTATATAGGGTTAGGGTTAAACCCCCCCTCACTCTTCCCCTCCTATATAGGGTTAGGGTTAACCCCTCAACCTCTCCCCTCCTATATAGGTGTTAGGGTAACCCCCTCAACTCTCCCTCCCTATGGGTTAGGGGTTAACCCCGCCCTCAACTCTCCCTCCATTATAGGTTAGGGTTTAACCCCCCTCAACTCTCCCCTTATATAGGGTTAGTTTAACCCCCCTCTCACTCCCTTTCTATATAGTTTATCCTACCAAATTTTCTTTCTCAGGGATCGGATAACCGTTTTCTAAGAGGGGGAAGTGAGTGATCTTATAAAGTAACAAGCGCTTTTTTATATTTTCTAAGAGTCGGTGCACAATAGTTGCCCTTTAGATTCCTCGTCTTGAATCTGTGCACACAATAGCACACTACTGCTGGTTGTTTTTGAGGAGAACTGGTAACAGGGTGCTATTCCTTGTTCCTACATGGGCTAAATCGCAATATTCAACGTTTTACAGTCGATTCCATTTTTAGTTACATATTCTGCGATTTCCGCCCGTGATTTCCGCATCAGGGGAATCATAGGGCCCTACCACTTGTGGAGACCGCAGCCAACAACTGGCCGACAGACTCCCACACATCACCGAAACCGCCCAGGCCTTCTTGGCCGTGACGTCAGACTACCAGGTAAACCCAGGTCAACCCTAGTAAAACCAGTCCTCCCAGGTCAACCTGGTTAAAACCCAGATCAACCTGGTTTAAACCCGGTTAAAACACTGGTCACACATGTAAAACACCCAGTAAACCCTGGGTAACACTCAACCCGCAGGTAAACCCCCATTACCTGTGGCAGCGCGGTGTTGAGCTGTCTCTGCAGGGAGTCCCTCTCATGGCTGACTTAGTGAGCTTGCCCTGCGTCAGGCCACAGGTTTCTATGGACTCCCTCAGGGGTGTCCAGCAGGCGGGTCTCTCTCCTCCCAGCATGGACACCATCAGGGACTCAAAAGTGGCTCTTCTGAGTCCGATGCAGAGGAGAGGCCGGAGCCGCGGCGCCGGCCCCGGGCCCCTCTGACTCGTGATGGTGGCATCACCTCCGCAACATCATCTACTCGCCAGGGTCAGGGCCCGACATGGGAAAGAGCAACCAAGATGTTTTAGAGAGCAGTCGAAAGAAGGGATGAGTCCACGAGGTCAGCGGCGCATCACACAAAGGAGATTTGTCTCAAATATTTGGAGATGCAAGATATTGTCATCTTTTTTTTGCAAATATAATTTTAAACATTTTGTTGATTTCTCTGGATTGGGAAATGGTCATCTATTATGTATGAATAGATGCATTAATACTAAAAGCTTAGAGGCTAATACTGTTCCATTAACTAGTGATTTGGGTAACTTTAGCAGTGCCTTGAAAATGCTTGACAGAGAGGCTTTGGAACTACACACGAGTCTCTTATCATTGGCTTGGGGCAAGCTACCACCTTGTGACATGGATTTAAATTTTACATTTTACACATAGGCTACCTGAAGGTATACATTGCAAAATCATTTGGACGGTCAACGCCGAAAAGCACGCTGTAGTGTTGGCACTTTTAAAAGGACCCATGACATGCACCAGGTGTGAAGTGTGATTAGCTGTTTACATCTTATTTTGAAAATATGGTTCTTCTGACATCACAAAGTGGGTGTGTCCACCCTAAATGTGTGTGACGGATAGAGTTGAGCAACGTTTTGCTACAGTTCACTGGGTGGCTGGTAGAGATGATCTATCCAGCGTACATGTAGGTGGACACGCCACTTGTGATGTCAAGAAGAGCAGATCAGATTTCAATCATACGTTTGTAACTGCTAATCCCACTCCACACCTGGTGGCATGTCATGGGACCTTTAATGGAATAGGTTAACACAAGGCCTGTTTAACCTAGACCTCTATAGTACAACGCAATGACTGAAATGGATAAGGAGGGTCAAGCCAAATCAACTCAGTGAACAGGGGAGGAGCCATACGCCACAACCCTCCGCATCAAAGAGAAAGGATTGAGAGATGTATCTAATATGACTGACATACCGAAACAAGCATCAAAATAAGGCATTGAACAGATGTTTAATCTGACTGACATCCAGAGATCTAAAAGATAAACCAAAAGTGTGTGTTTCACTCTGGCATACAGAAACATTAACCGGGATCACCATCTATTGTTGATTTACAGGCAGACGTGTCGTTCATCTCATACCACCCAATTTACAGTCATCAAAGGTTTATTTGAAAGTAATCCAATCGATCCCTTAGTAAAGTGATCTTCCATGTTTTGTGGGAGCGCCAGGGTCAGGGCACTTAGGGTCAACCCTTCATTTTAAGGGTCGAGAAAGGCCTGTTACCATGAACACATTGCTATTCACCATGAATGTCCTCCTTAGTGAACCATCTCACCTTGTTGAGTTAGGTTAGTGGAACCATCTCACCTTGTAGGGTAGGGTCCTTTAGGTCCCAATTTAACTTTCTGTTGCAAACAAACGTCCAGAAGTCAGATCCTCCGGAAAAAAATGTTGCTCCTTCAGTCAACATATCAAATCCAGAGGAACCTCAGATCCCCCAGGGAAGTCTTGAGAGAGTCCAGAGAGACCTCCACCCCCCAGGGACGACTTGAGAGAGTCCAGAGACCGATTTTAGAGAGGTCCAGACCTCCGACCCCCAGGGACGACTTTAGAGAGAGTCAAGGACCTCCGACCCGCAGGTATGAATTCGAAGAGAGTCAGAGACCTCAGAGCTTCATGAATTCAACAGAAGGCACGGTTCCAACTTTAAGCAGGTTAGCCCCACGTTAGCATGAAGAGGCCTAACTCAGTGCTAGCTACTTAGCTTCAAATAAAATTCTATGACAGCATAGCGCGAATTCTACCATTAAGATCCATCTTCTTCAAGAACCAGTAACACAATCACCAACAAGAGGTTCGCCCTGGAGAGGCTAGCACTCCGCGGCGCTGCCTCGGCTATGAGGTTAGCCCTGGAGAGGCTAGCACACAGCGGGGACTGCTTGGCTATGAGGTTAGCCCTGGAGAGGCTAGCACACGCGGGCTTCTCGGCTCTGTGACCCCCGACGTGGGAGGAGTTGCCGAACGACATTTTAGTCCGCTGCATGAAACACAGTTCTGGATGTGGACGATTTTTAAGGAGCGCTGATGGCTGGTGAAAGCTACAGCCGGGTAGCAGCTATGGCTAAGCTTAAGGTAGCAGCTATGCCAAGCTAAGGAGCGCGCTAAGGCTAAGATTAGGTTAGCAGGCCGGGGCTTAAGCTTGAATCGAAGTTCGAGCGGAAGAAATGTAAACAGGTTTCCGGATGTAACGTCCTGATAATTAAGTACCGAACAACGGGCTCCAAGCTTAGGAACAAACAACGTTAAGAAACCCGAATAATCTGGTTTAAAGTGTGAAGTGTTGATCTGAGGATTTAGATCAGTTAACCCGGGGTTAGATCAGCTAACCTCACTGTTAGCCTCACTAGCTTCCTTCTGTCGCGTCACCAGACCGTCGGGACCCTCGGATCTGTAAAGCGAGAGGTGACAGAGCGGCGCGGGTGGAGCTGGACCTCCACTGAGAGCGTCCGGTCCCCCGGTGTAGTTCAAGCGGGTCGTCCCCCGTTGTGGTTCAAGCTGCGGGCCGGGCCTTTACTCTGAGTCGCCCGCTTGCCTTGCTGTCTGCCCACTGGCCTTGCCTGGCAGTTGGCTCACGGTCCAGTGCAGCCATAGGAGCCGAGTGGGACCAGCTCACCACCTACTGCTCCTCTCTTCCTCTACTGGTTGGTCCTACTGGGACCGACTGGTCCTACTGGGACCAGGACCAACTGGTGCTACTGGGACCAATGGTCCTACTGGGGCCCCAAGAACCACTGGTCCTACTGGGACCAGGAACCACTGGTCCTACTGGTCCCCCGGCCACTGGTCCGACTGGGCCCCGGGACCACTGGTCCTTTGGGAAGACTGCTCTGACTGGGGCCACTGGTCCGACTGGGGCCACTGGTCCAACTGGCACCGGGACACTGTCCGACTGCACCGGGACCACTGGTCCGACTGGCACCGGGACAAGGGGTCTGTAGGGGGATGTTGGTGTCTTAGAATGGTTCTTGATGGTATATTCTGTCTGTCTCTGTCACGTCGCTGCAGGCACATATTGTGTTATTTTTTATTCTGAGTTGTTCCTGGTTGGACATTGATTTCTCCTAGCTCGCTTGTAAAGAAACACTGCATATTGATCGTCCGTTAATGTCAATAGACAGAATCTTAACATTCAGCCCCATTTTCAGAGAGTATCTAGCGCCACCAACTGGTTAATGTTTGTACTTACCTCACGTCCACTTGAGGCTAGGATGAGGCCCCGACCTATTTCAACGTTATCTCATTTGCATTTCATTCTCTTATTTCCATATTATTTGTTAGATGAAAAATTAATAATTTATAATCCCACTAAACCCAGAGTGTGTTTCAGGAGGCTACACTCTGCATTGGGTTTTAGCAACCGCGGTGAAGTAGTTTGATGTTGGATATTCGACAGATATTCAGCCATTCATTTCCTATGGAAAATGCTTTTTGCTCCATAGCTTCCGATTTTATGGGACCCAGAAGCCCCAGACCAACGTAGACCTGTTCCTACTATGTGGTACTAGCAACACACACCTCACTAAAAATTAATATTTTGTGCCCCCCTATTTTATCAGAATTTTTTAAAAAATCCCATTAATTTCCTATGGAAAACGGCTTCTGCTCAATAGCATCCGAGGTATGGGACCCATAGGCCCCAGAACACTGTAGACCTGTCCTACTATGTGGTAATAACAACACACCACACTCACTAAAAAATTATATTTTGCACCTCCTATTTTATTTGAATATTTTAGAAGTCCCATTCATTTCCTATGGGAAATGTGCTTTTTGCTCATAGCTAGCTCCGAGTTATGGGACCCAGAAGCCCCCAACGTAGACCTGTCCTACTATGTGGTACTAACAACACCACCTCACTAAAAATTAATATTTGCGCCTCCTATTTTAATTTACTTTCTTAAAATCCAATTAATTTCCTATGGAAAACGGGTTTTTTGCTCAATAGCTTCCGAGTTATGGGACCCACTCTCATCACTCGACAACACCTAAGGGCCAGCCTGGGAACCAGCACGGTGAGTTGAACGCAGCACCACCCACGAGAGGGGGGTTCATCAGGCTAGCACCCCACAACAGCGCCAGCCTGGAAGAATCGCCACCACCCTCATCATCACTGGACCCAGGGACCAACTGCAAGAAACACGTATCGAAAGGCTGTGGGCACCTCTGTCAGTGGTGTGGAAGCTGGACCGGCCGTGCTCGGGCTGCCCTGATAAGGGTCTTGCTGGGGGACCTGTACAAGCGGAATGATCAGCTTCCCTGCACGTCCCTAAAGTCAGACACACCCCCTGGCAGGCTGATGGCGCCGCGACGGACAATGAAGAAACTCGCTGCCGACCTCGCCACCAAAGACAGCTTCCCCGTCCCTCACACGTTCGCCAGGGCGCGCACCTGGTGAGAGACGCAGGCCAGGATGTGGAGAACTGCCTCGTCCAGAGGCCTCACGGCAGAGGGCATCGTCTTCTTCTTCCCAGCCTTCAAGTTTACAGACTCCGGAGTAACCAGAAGGATCTGGTGGAATTTCAAGGATCAACTGTGCAGGTCAGCCACGGGGACCAAATCCATCCTGCAAATGTCCGACGTGGCCTCCAGAGACTCTCCAGGTCATGTCTGAGATTGAGCAGCGCTCCCTCTGCTTTTTCCAAACACCTGGAGGTGTACAGAGAGCACGGCATGCCCTTGGTTGGCAACAGCCTTGCAGAGGCTCCCAAAGGCGATGAAGGGAGGTTTTGCTCCTCAACGCACGCTGACCTTCATCTCCTGTGTGGCCCTGGTCCAGAATGGCGCCTACATTAGATTTTCGTGCACCTGAAAGACCTTTGCCAACAAATTGAGCTTGGTGTGCGTATCACAGACCAGACTGCAGCAGCTGCTCTGATCCAGGGGAAATTCACCCTGGACAAAAGTGAGGAACCTGAGGATTTGGAGCCTGCATCCGACCGTCCCCTACAAGGTACGCATTGCCTGGCCTGTCTGTGTCATTTCATAGCTCTTGTTTGTAATATGTCATTTGTGTTTTATGTGTTGTCATTTATTCTTATTTGTTTTTGTGGTTGTTGTTTTAAAGTTGCAGAGAAACAGGGGACGCCATCCAATCCCTGCGACTGCCGCCGCCCAGCGCGGAGAAGGGAGTGTGTCCATCCCTGGAAGATGTCCAAGCTGTCGATGACCAGGCGAGCTCAGGCCCCCCCCTGGTGTAAAGCAGCCATGTGCTTGCCAGCCAACTCTGGGCAGAGGTGGGGCATGGACGAAGAATCCCCTCATTTCCAACAATCCCAGGTTACACACCAAAGTGGCATACCAGGAGTACATGCAAGCATGCAGAAAGAGAAAGTTGCCGTCGAGATCATTTGTTGCATTCAGCGCGCAAGAGACAGCGCTTTAATGACATGAAGCAAACAAGAGAGGCTAAAAAGGAAACGAAAGAGAAAGACAGAAAAAGGAAGAAATGTTTTGCCGGTTGCAATGTGTGACATTTCTGTTTTGTGAGTGCACATGGTTCATTGTAAAAAAAATAAATGAAAAAAGGACCCCGTTTGTAAATATATATCTATGTTCACCGTCTTTCAATGTTTGACATATTTATTGATTGTATTGGGTTCACAGTAGTTCATTGTAAAAGAAAAGAAATATATCTCTATTGTCAGGGCCCTAAGAACTTTCAAGCTGCAGTTACGGCGCCTTTTGTCACTAGATGACCTCATTTTCTACCTTTGGTATGTTTTTGTTATAATCACCCTGGTTCGTTCTGTCTCATGTGATTGAGTGATTACACCTGTTTTATGGTAATTAGTCAGGGTATTTAAAGGAGCATGTGTGTGCCCGTGAATTTGCTGAGTTCTCTGTTGCACCACCCATGCCAAGTGTTCCTTGCTCAAAGTTTTTGAATTTTTTGCCACAGAAACTTCTGTTTGTTTGCCTGCTTTTTTGAGATTCAGTAAAGGAGAACCCTGAACCTGACTCCTCTGCATTTTTGGTTCTTTAATCCACTTCCGGGGTGGTACATGGGATTGATCGCCCACCTTTCACTCCAGAGACCCGGCTTCAGTGACAGTAGTTCATTGGAAAACAAAAAACAACCTCACATGGGCTCTGCCTTGACGTGGCGAGGGGCTCTGTGATCCTGTGGTGCCTTGAAGAATCCCTAGAAGCACTGAGGCTAAACCAGAAGTCCACAACATACAGCTAAACTTAAAATAAAAACGTCTCCCACGTCCCAACAGCACATTCATGGTTTTATGCTTCTATTTAGTGGGTAGGCGCATGATTGACATAATCATTTTTGAAGGTGGAGATGGAGGGAAGAACCAACACTTTGACACAGCAGCTGCGAGGGAAGAGCTGAGGCACAGCAATGCTCCTTTGTCACGCTGCAGCTTAAAGCCCATGTTGCAGGTTAAACCGGAAGTTTCGATTAATGGGTACATAAAGCACTCAAGATATGTATATAAGTTTAGAAATGTCTCAATGTGTGTTAAAGTCAATTTTTTGTAGTTTTGGTTAGCAGCGGTTATTTTTTACGCGGCTCGGCGGTGACGTCACATGAGGTAGTCGTGGTGGAAGGTAGCCTCAGCCTTGAAGCTGCTACTAGAGCACTATGGCGTCTAACTGGGATGAGGAAGAGGCTCAATGGGAAGAGGTGGCAAGACCCACAGTTAATATTTATGATGGCCCACAGCCATATAATTTCGAACCGGTTAGACGTGAGAGGGCGAATGAGGAAGTACAGAGAGCCGATGGCCGTCAAAGACAGATAAATGCATGGTCAGAGGAGAATGACTGGAGAGTTGGTGAAGTGTCCTGGTGAGCTATTTAGAAACGCAGCAACGCTGCTATTCACTTTTTACTGTCAGTGAATAGCATCAAGTGAAAGTCAACGTTTTCTTTATATCTAGTGACAGTGATTATGTCGTTGGCTTTATTTCTAAGCTTTTACCTCTTTCTCCGGTGAAAATGTTGTTTGCAAACGTAGCCGAAGCCGAGTAGGCTGGTCATGTCTTCAGTGTGATTATTTTTGATAGTGCTAACTAGTTTTCCTCGTGATTGATTGTCATTGACACAGTCAGGGTACCGCTTACCGGGACAGGGAGAGTAGTAAGCGTGTCTTTGTCGCTGTGTTTGGCAGGTGTCTGTGTGGGCGGTGTCGTCCCATGGAAACTGTGGTGGAGAGCTTGTGTTGTAGGGAGGTGAGCGCGTTTTGGTCGCTGGTCGAGGAGCTCACCCCGCGGCCAGCAGATGTAACGTGCCTAACTGAGCATCCTGGATTTGAGGCATGCTGCCTGAATCCGTTTGTGCTAAAGATAGCATACTTACAGTTCAGGCAGGATCATGGTCCCCTTCAAGCCAGCAGGCACGAGTATGTTCATTGTTTATGTTTACTTTACCATTACTAGACTAGAGATGTGTTGCATAAACATGCAGGACAAACAGGTATAAAATTGTTTCCAACCTATTTATCCCTAGGCAATACCGGTACACTGCGTACAGGCAGGCTATACGCTGGGCTTATGGCGTTCTTGGTGTTCATATAAGGAAGCCTCTACCCTCCTGTCTGGTTTCAGCCATCAGGCAACAGTTTCAGAGTGGTGACGAGACCTATCATGGCTTTCAATGGCCTCGTTTGAATGAAAATGAATAAAAACCATATTGGCACAACATGAATAAAATTAAGTATTTTTCAGTTCAAGAATTATGCCATGCTTGTTCTGTTGTGATCGCTCAACTGCCCTTAAAATGTGATAAAATACACAGAACACGTGAATTCCAATAAAAACAGTTTATTGGTTTATCCCAATTAATGGGAGTAGAATACTGAACAAAGAGCCAGGTTGGAAAGTTGGAAAAAAAAAATGAGTGGATACTTGAAGTGAGAGTGGCAGGGTTAATGTTTTTTATGTTCCGGAATGAAATGAGCCGTGATGTTTTAGAGATGGAGAGAGTGAGTTTCACTGTAAATGAGGAGAAAGTGGTCAGCCACGGGGTTGACAGGTGTAAACAAACCCACTAGGAGTGGAATCGTTCATCTGGGAATAGTCCTCGGGCTGTTGCCACGTCTCGGTCAAGCAGAGAAAGTCCAGCTTACGGTCGGTGATGAGGTCCTGGATGAGATGGCCCTTGCCCGTCAGAGAGCGAATGGTGAGCAGAGCGAAGTTGAGAGCGTTGTCGCAGCTGGTGGTGGTGCTAGCCGACCGACCCAAGCGGGCCAGCACGCCGTGGTCGACAGCCCGGCTGGTGGAGCATGGAGGGCGACGAGACCGGTGTCGAGAGCTGGATTAGATGGACTTTATTGCTGTTGAGCTGTTGTGGTGAAAACTCCGGCGGGACCCTCGGTGGATGTATCTCCGGCGAGGCTGGAAGGTGATGTCCGGGTGAAGGTGGAGAGCCTCGGGCGTAGGTCCAGGCAGGTGACAGCGCGGAGCAGGTCGGTGGCCGAGTATTTAGAGAATATTGTTATATAGCGCCCCTTACTGCTTACTATATGTTGCTGCATGATAGACTGTCCCATGTGGCATTCCTTCCCTTACAGCATGCGCATTAACGGAACAGGAAGCAGTTGTTCGGAATGTAAACACACACACGCAGTTCGGTCCGTTAAGTACTTGTTTGTTTATTGTTAACATCCCGTCACTTTATTAAAGCGGATGAACAAATGGAATCTTGTTCTTATTTATAAACAAACAACTTGACGCAACCAAGCAGAGGTTATCAGTGCAGAGGAGGACTTAACGTTAGGTGCTCGAACAGACCACGAAGACGTCGCAGCACTGCACCCTTTCGATCCTCCCAGAACACCGTACACCTAGAACAATTGGTATGGACTTACTTGCTTTTGTGGAATAATCCTATGGAATACTAACTTAACTTCTTAACTTGCAAGATTAAGGAATATTTTCCTACGGAATAACTTTCCCAATGGCGCTTGTGGCGGTTGTGACTATGTAGCCGAGCATGCTGAGGCGGTAGTAGTGGCGGCCATGTTGGGTTTACACGCTACTGTACATGCTGCAGCCCCCAGGGCACCGGGGGCAAACGCCAAAATGGAGAAACTCAAGCGTCCCTCCATAGCACTGGCTGGGACAGGCGAGGCCTGGTCATACTTCATAACCCGCTGGGGTGAATACAAGACGGGCACCAAGCTTGCCGGACCTGACATAGTCGCACAGCTACTGGAGTGCTGCGAGGAGGATCTGCGGAAAGACCTCACCCGCGCGGCGGGCAGGAGCCTCGCAGACAGCGATGAAAAGGATGTCCTCGCCGCCATGAAGACACTCGCCGTCCGTGCGGAGAACACTATGGTGGCTCGGGTGGCCCTATCCAACATGCGACAGGGCCACGAGGAGCCCATCCGGTCGTTCCACGCCCGCATCAAGGGGCAGGCAGACACATGCAAGTACGAGATGAAATGCACTAAGGCAGAGTGCGACCAGGTCAACGACTTCACCGAAGGAGATTCTACGCCAATGTGATTGCCCGCGGGATCGCAGACTCAGAAATACAACTTGACCTGCTCGGCGAAAAGAACCAGGACATGCCATTGAAGGACATGATAGAGTACATCGAGGCCAAGGAGTCCGGAAAACGCTCGGCTTCACGCCTACTCGACCCCCAGAGCACGGACACGATTAGCAGTTCGTATCGGAGGGGGAAACAGCAGGATGCCCGCACCAGAGGGGGAGCCAGGCCAGAGAAGCCAAAGGCCGAGCCCGAAGGTGTATGCATCTACTGCGGCGAGGTGGGCCATGGCAAGACACCCCAATGGCGCTCCAGACGCGCTGAGTGCCCCGGGTACGGTAAGAAGTGTCAAAAGTGTGGCCGCCAGAATCACCTCGACAGGGCCTGCCTGGGTTGACCAGACCCCCATCCAATGAGACAGACGAGATGTGTGACGAGCGGCAGCCTTCGTCGAACTATGTACTGTCACTGTGTCCAGCGCAGACGGCGAGCTACGCACACTCCCCCTCGCTCACCACCTCTACGATGATATGTGCGACAAATGGGAGAAACGTGCATCCAGCTCACAGCCGTACGTCAACCTCACTCTCACCAACGAGCGTGAGGATTACAAGGCACTGGGTTTTGACCTCCGGAAACGTACCCGCGCAGTAACCCGGCCTGCTATGGCCGACACGGGATGCCAGAGCTGCCTGATTGGCATCAAGGTCGCCCGACAAATGGGCCTGAGTACGGAGGACCTCATCCCCGTATCCATGACCATGAAAGCGGCTAACACAACAAGGGGATTCGAATCCTCGGAGCCGCAGTGGTCAGATTTTGCCGGTAACAGTGGCGACGCTCGAAGATTGGAGACGCGCCAAATTGCATACGTGACGGGACACTTCAGACCGCGCATATTCTCTCCCGCGCAGCCTGCGTGGGACCTGGGCATGATCTACTGACACAAGTTCCCAACACTTGGGGAAGGGGTAATCTGGCGACCTCAGAAGTGTGTGACTGCCCACGGCGCTCTGAGCCACCGACCAGGCCAACCACACTCCCCATGCCGGCAACCCGAGGCTAACAGGAGGCATTACAAGACACTTACTTGAACTGTATGCTCAGAGCACATTCAATACGTGCCCCCACCAGCCCCTACCGAGAATGACCGGCCCGCCGCTCCGCCTTATGCTTGGCGAGGATGCGACGCCAGTGGCCTGTCACACCCCCATCCCTGTGGCCATCCACTGGCAAGACGAGGTTAAGGCAGGCCTCGACCAGGACGTTCGCCTCGGCGTGTTGGAGGAGGTACCCATCGGTACGCCGGTGACATGGTGTCACCGCATGGTGATCTGCGCAAAGAAGAACGGCAAGCCGCGACGCACCGTTGACTTTCAGGCCCTGAACAAGCATGCACTCCGCGAGACCCACCACACCCAATCCCCGTTCCACCAGGCAAGGCGCGTACCTAATGGTAAGCGCAAGACTGTTTTCGATGCCTGGAACGGTTACCACAGTGTACCACTACACGAGGACGATCGCCACAAGACGACCTTCATCACCCCATGGGGGCGCTACCGATACCTATCCGCCCCCCAGGGGTACGTGGCGTCGGGGGACGGTTACTCACGACGGTACGATGAGGTCGTTTCAGACATTGGCAACAAAACCAAGTGTGTGGACGACACGCTGTTATGGTCGGACACGATCGAGGAGAGCTACTTCCAGGCGGTCCAGTGGCTCGACATATCGGCAGGAAGGAATCATCCTACAACCCGGAGAAGTTCATCTTCAGCGCACCCACAGTGTGATTCGCAGGCTTCAGCGATCACCATGACTGATTGCGACCATTGACAGCCGCTCCTGGAGGCTCACGACTTCCCACAACGCGCAACATCACAGAATCAGATCGGCTGGTCGGGAGCTTTGTTTTTTTTTTGCCCAACCAGGTGGCCTATATGCCTTCAGTATGGCAGAGCGCATGCAGCCATTCCGGAGGCTCCTGAAGAGTGGAGAGCGCTTCGAGTGGACCGCGGAGTTGGAGGACATATTTCGTGAGTCAAAGGACGTGATCGTCCAGGAGATCGAGCGCGGTGTCCGCATCTTTGATAAGACAAAGCCAACATGCCTCGCTACAGACTGGTCGAAGGACGGCATTGGATTCTGGTTGCTTCAGAAGCACTGCCGATGCACACCAGTCAGACCCTTCTGTTGCACAGATGGTTGGAAGGTGACCCTGGTCGCAGCAGATTCAACACATGCATGCAGAGTCAGATACGCACCAATTAGGGGCGAGGGATTTTCGGCAGTCGTGGATTGACCTGGACAACGGCACCGTACTTTCAGTTGGGCTAGTTGGAGGACTTTGATATAGTGGCGGTGGACCCAAGCCGGGCTGCTGAGCATTCCTCGGGACAGGGCGCTGGACGGGACATAACCCAACCCCCGCCTCAGGATCTCAGGAGAAACCTCTTGCGTTATCGCTTCCAATCGTTCATATCCACGCGGCATGAAGGAACCAAGGGCGGAGGC
>OLKM01005218.1:0-17951 GCA_900291075.1 Melanogrammus aeglefinus | reverse complement strand
GAGGCACAAGGAGCCATAATATTTTTGTGATAGTAACCACTAATAGGTCACAATAATCTTCCTCCAGCAGGAAGGGCCAAGTTCCACAGCGTATCACCAAACGATCTTTTTTTTTCTCCGTTTTTCCCTGGCATCGTTTACAA
Source organism: Melanogrammus aeglefinus (assembly GCA_900291075.1). Taxonomy (NCBI): domain Eukaryota; kingdom Metazoa; phylum Chordata; class Actinopteri; order Gadiformes; family Gadidae; genus Melanogrammus; species Melanogrammus aeglefinus. Next base: position 17,808 of record OLKM01005218.1, on the reverse strand, counting down.
GAACATTTGCGTCACCACACGGATCCATCTCAATACAACTCAAAAAACGCACTACTATCATGTTCCAGGCGTTATAGGTGTGCGCTGTTTTTTTAGTAAATTGCACCGAAACGGAGAGGAAGAGGCGGGGAGCATGCACACAAAAAGCATTGAGCGCTGTATACAAAATAAACAGTTAGCAGAAAAACAATTCTGAAATGAGAAATGAGTGCACAGGAGCATAATATTTTGTGAATAGTTAACCCTAATAGGCGCACAATATCTTCTCCAGCAGGAACGACGAGCATGTAGTCGGCCATAGTTGTTGTTATGAGACGTCATCACGAGGTTACAAGAGGTTACGCTCGAGCGAAGTTGTTGGCGATGAAAATCATCGAAACGCAAGTATGCGTTTTGGCGTCCCAGACGAAACACATCAGGGGTGCGTTTCTCTGAATTTTATTCACCCTGGGACCTGGTTTACAGAAAATACTCCGTTTTCATGCGATGCGGTTTAACAGGATTCGTGCGGCAACGATCGGTCAAAACGATGCAAAACATCTGCGTTTTTATACCATGAAAACGGCTCCGTGTGGACGCGGCCTTAGTACTATCTGTACCGGGACAAGAGGTGGCATCTTAAAATACAGTTAAAGCCACAATATTTTAGTAGTTTCACGGTTCTGTGGCTGGCACTTGGACATTGAAGCGAGACCCAGGAGTGAACCAGTCAAATTGTACTCAAATTCATTCAAAGCAGGCATTTCTAGGGCACACTTGAGACGTAATGAGAGCTGCTCAGTGATTTACTGACCTCAATTCCTCTAGGAGACAGCATGGATCTGCGATAGCCTTCCACAGGCTTTTCATCCCTTTGTCTCCAACGTCATTCAGAGCTAGAGACAGGGACTTGAGCTGGGAGCCCCCACTCGTCAGTAAGGAGACCAATACTCGGGGTAACATCACCAACTTTGTGTTTCAACATCAAGCACCGCGTCATAACTGGAAGAAAGCAAACGTTACCAACAAGTCAATTCATGTGACACCTGTGTGCCGCGAGCAGGTTCCATTGTGTTCACTGACGTCTACAACTTGCCATTGTCTGAAGACCAGTGTTGTCAAATGAAGTTGAGTGTACCTGAGTTTTTCCAGTGGGCAGCCGGGTTTTCGGAGAGCTTTGCAGAGCTGCAGCGCTCCTTCTGGTCCCAGCTCATTCACAGAGAGATCCAACTCTACCAAGGAGCAGTGGTCTGATCTCAAGGCCTGGGCCAAACGTTGACAGCACCTCCCTGTCAACTCTGTGTCACTGAGTCTGAAAACAGATGGGACAGTAGTAATCACAATGTAAATTAGTCTACATCTCGGGGAACTGTTGTATAATCGAATGTAACATTCACAATATGAATTATGATTTTTATTTATGCTGATACTTGGTTTCGGGGTCATTTACCCAGCAAATACAAAAGCAGAAAGATATAAACGTGATCATTGCAGTTTTGCCTCACGTGAGCCTCTGTAGGTTACAATGTGGGTGCTGCAGTGCTTGGGATAGATGCTCTGCTCCAATGTCACCAATCTTGTTTCTCGTCAGGTCCAGAATCCTGAGTTGTGATTGGCCGCAACACAAGGCTGTGGACAAAGCCTCCATGGATTGCGCTGTCACCTGACAACTACGTAGCCTTATAAGTACCACAAAGAATCGACATTGACATTAGCACCACAAAGATACGACATTGAAATTAGTACCACAGAGATAGGACATTTCGATAAACTGAACCCAATTATGCGGACAGGATACGTGACGATATACAAATCATTTAATAGAATTTGATTACATTCACGCCTCACTCCTTCAGCTTTATGTCATGCTGAATGTAGCTTACAACCAAGACATTAAGACATTACATATCAGGTCAATGTTTACATACTTAAGCTCTTGTAGTTTGCAGTAAGGGTTCTCCAGGGCTTGGCACAACTGCATGAGCCCCTGGTCACCGAGCTCGTTGAACATCAGGTCCAACACACTCAACTGGGAGGTGGAGGAGGTAAGCGCGGAGGATAGATCACCACAGCAGGCCTCAGTCAGTCCGGATGCTAGAATGCTATATTAATATAGTTAATATAGTAGATATCATATTCATACCATGTCATTATCATATTATATCATTCAACATTCTCCCATCCCCACCTAAGAGGAATTATGATTTGGGGAAAATCCTACTTTAATGTGTGCAACTTGCAAGCTCTGAGACCACTGCAGAGGACTTTGAGATTAGCGTCTCCAAGTTGGGTATGCGACAGATCAAGCTCCTTGGTTATGCCTTCCCCTAAGGCCTTGGCTATATGGGCAACAGAGGCTGCGCTCAGGGAGCTATTTGATAACCTGGAGAGAGACAGAGTGAGGCAGGGAGGGAGGGTGTAATTTGACCTGTGCTCCCCCACAAGGGTGGTTTGTCATGCAAGCACAGTGAACAACAAGTCTAACGGCCAATCTCATTTCTCTATTTTACCCCTTCCCCTTCCCCTTCCCCTTCCCCTTGCCCTACGTCTTGGCCCTTGAAACAGAGTGTTAAGGGCTAGGGGTAACACATACCCCTATGAATTGAGACAACACTCGTTACGGTTACGTCATCATACATCGTCGCTAGCTGGCTGCACGTCACCAGAGGCGACAATTGTTGATCACAAACTTGAAGCTGCCGGTTGCGCAGTGCATTGTGGGTACCCCTTGGTTTCAAGTAAGCTCCCGATCTTACTTGGTTTTAAGGGGTATCTACCCCTTGCCCTTAGCCCTACCCCTTGATCGAAATGAGAATTGAGATAGCCCTTCGTCTCACGGGCACGCGCAAAACCAAGGGGAAGGGGGAAGGGGTAAAATAGAGAATTGAGATTGGCCGTAAACAATTCTGATATGCAAAGAAAGTACATTCAATGAATACAAAAATTGAATTTTCTGCATACTAGGTGACTTACGTTATCTTCTGAGACAGGCCCATGGCTGGGATCAGGGCATCTGTTCCCTCCTCCGTCAAATCCATTTGCTAAATACAGATTCAAACACTCCATCCCTCCAAGGCACTTTACAACGTAATTCAAAGCAACACAGTCGACAAGTCCCAGGCCTCCATAGCTGATGCCGATTCGAGCGGACGGCGTGATGACTTCCTTCACCAACACATTGTTTTGAGTCTGATGGAGTAGCCGGAAGACTCTCAGGTGTTTTTCTTTGTGGTACCCTTCGACTGTTTTCTGAGAGCTGGTTTTAAGCCAACATTTAAAATCCATCAGCTGCTCATCGTTAAACGTCCCCAGCAGAGACTCCAGTGGCCTCCGCTGACTGGGGTTCAAAAGCCCTGCCAGGTAGAGATGAAGATACCTCACATGGCCTTCATGCGTGTTCAACAGTTCAGTCGCGTCTTTCGCTATTGTCTTATCCAAAAGGAAAGACACAGCTAATAGCAACTCTTGGATCAACTGGGAGTGAAACGACAGGATGCATTGATCTGATTCCAGGTCACCGTCTACCCTTAGCAGGGAGTGAACCAGGACTGGAGCGTTAAGGAGCTGTTTCAGGCCCAATGATGCAATTCTGTCTTTGCAGCAGGTAGACTGTGGATCAATGCAGCAATGAGCAGCCATTCTACCAAGGGCCAACACAACTTCTCTGGCCTGGACTTCATCTAGTGCAAGGGATGCGACTATTTGTGCCATTTCATTGACACATATCTCAGTTATTGTTTCAGGCAGTCCCTCTCCAGCATCTAGCTGATTCTTATAAACTGAACAAACAGTCCAACAAAAACGAGGAGAGGAACCAAAATCGTAAAAACCCACTGTCCTCTCCATGTTCTGCCAAGCAATGTTGGCCACATGCGGGTCAGGGAAGAACTTTCCAAAGTAGGCCTCTCGTTGGGCTTTTGAAAACCCCAACAGCTCCACCTTGTAGCCCTCCAGAAACTTCAGACTGTCTGTAGGCCTGGTGGCCACTAAAAAAGTAGCTCCTTTCAGAAGTGACCCGTGAAGTAGGCTGGCCACCAAAGTTGATATTGTGATTGGCATGCTGGGATCAGAGCAGAGAGTGTGGACTGAGCGGTCCAAGGGATGTTTGTAGAGGTCCAACGTGTCAAACACAAACATTACATTCTCTGGCCTCTGCAGCACAAGAGTCATGGACTCTGGGTCGAACGGGTGGCGATTCTGTTGTATCAATGTTTTCAGGGAATATTGGCTGTCACAACTCAGATCCTTCAAGTCATAAAGGAACACATGAGAGAACTTCTGGCAATGATCCCCTTTGGCCCAGTCTACGGTGAACTTCTCTAAGGCAGTTGTTTTACCGGACCCTGCTGAGCCAACTAATGCTATTGTTTTGATCTGATCGGACAGAACTGAGTCGACGACATGGCCAAGAGAGGTGAAGCTGGTTCCTATGTCTTCCTCTGTCCCAGTTATCAAAGGAGGTATGTATTGGTTGTCTATTACCACTTTGATTGCCAGCTGGCCGCTCAGAAGGGACGATGTGCCCTTATTGGACATAAGGTCATCCAACAAAGCTTCTTTGTCCATGGTTTCAAAACCTGTGATGAGAACATATAGATAAAATACTTAGAAATAGGAAGACATTTCACTGCATCAATTAATTAATCCGTGGCTTGCTTCGTTAGGCCTACCTTATATGCCGTTGAGTATAACGCAGTTACTGAATGCTCTTGGAAATGCAGCCGATTAAGTGACGTGTAAACAATAATTGACAAAGTGTCTCGAGACTTAAGAAAAGAAAGTCGGGTTCCAGTCATCCAACTACTAGTTAACAAATCAACCTTCGGACACGAAAGTAGGATTGATATTTGCTTAATTATAGGTTTAGAATTGATGCACACGCCTATAGTTCTTGAAAGATACGAAACTACTCAGAATCTACGACATGGATGGGGAAGAGATCCACCCTGACATTTACATTTTCAAAAAATGTCGTTAAGGCCAGGACGACATTTACTTGCATGTTTAAAATACATACAACATAGAACACACAAAGCAGATGTTATTAGTCGGAGAAAAAGGCAAATGAAGTGCGCTCCTGCACAGCACACGTACATGCCGCGTCAACAATCTGGCCCCGCCTTACCGCCACTTCCTACTTATAACCGCGTGACTGACCATTAGAGCTAAATAATCATCATGATGTAAATAATGATGTTAATCATGATTATAACTTTTTAGATTTTTATAATTATTATTTTTTTGATTTTGTATTATTATGACATCAAAATTCAAAGCGTTGCCTACCAGATCGACAATAGTAGGTTGAAGTTGGTGGCAGACACTGCCACCAATAGGTAAACACTTGAACTTGTTTTGCATCTTTTTACTTGCACTCTGTTGTTCTCACACTAATTGGTTTGACATTCTCCACATTTGTACAAACTAATAGTTTTATCCAGATTTCAAGGTTCAAGCTCAGTCTTTATTTGCGGACTGTTGGGTTGCGGAGGTTTTAACATTCAATAGACATTATCCAAAGGTTGTGACCAGTTGAACAAGAACATACCAAAGTCAACCCACATTCGTGACATTAGCTGGAGGCTAACCCTTTCTGTATTTAAATGCAAAAAAATCCAGGATGTGGTAGATGTTTTATTAAAATGTAGTTTGAGAGCTTGAGGCAAGGAACAATAAGCATCCAAAATGGAATTACCAGACTATCGCTCTGCAGAAACTCTACCCCCACCTGGTACTCTCGCCATTGAGATTAAATTATCTCAACATAGAGTCCCATCTACCTCCTTAATAAATGGTTCTAACTTGTAACCTTGGGCCATTTTGGCTAGAAACAGCAATGAGTTGTAATAGTCAATGTTTGAGTCATTGTCTTCTTCAAACGGCTCCTATGGATAGGGCGGGATGTGCTCTGTTTGTTTACAAACAATTATTTTATCTTGCTACACCTGAAAATGTATGTATAAATCCCAGACAGAAACAAACATGGCCTCCGACTTCTTATTGGATTCCCTCTCCTTCTGTGTCAAATTCAACAAGCACACATTGTTTCCACAAAACGGCCCTTAATTACTGTTTGGAATCATTCCCTATGTAGTTAGATAGGACTCACAGTATAAAAGTAGTGCACCCAAGGCCCCAGTAAATGTACAGGAAGATGTTATCGCCTGCTGGGCCTGTTATTGCCTGTCGCACCTCCTCCGGTGCCCATGGGTCAGCTGCAGGGTCATCAGCCAGAAACCACCATTCACCAACGTTTCACTCCTTTAATTCTGGAATGTCTCCTGGGGGGCGGAGCAGTGACAGGGACGTCTCCCTGTCACCCCCTGCAGCTGACAGGTGTTCTCCCCTGCTGCTGTTGTCTGTGGTTAGGCGTTCTTTCCCCAACACCTATCCTTCCTCTTCAGCCAGAGCCAAAAGCTCCCTTTCTCAGCCTTCTCTGCCAGGTTCTTTGTTGCCCTCTTTAGCCTCCCTCCGGTCACTCCTGCATCCCGCAAGAGGCGTGTGGATGACAACCCCAGAAACTCTCGGCATCCAAAAGCGGCCTCAATCCCTCTCTCCTGTGGTACTGAGAGCTCGATGAGGTCACAGTACCACACAAGTTAACCACACAACTATTTCTGGTCGGAGAGATGTGGTCTCTGTGGGGGTCAACCCTCATGTTCCACTCCTGGTCGGGGGAGAGGGGCCTTGATGTTTCTGTTGGCCTGGTGTTTCTCCTTAACCCTCCTTCTGAGACAAAGCTGGCATGGTCCTCCACTGTTGGTGGTTCTTTGTTACCCTATCGACACGCCTCCACCGGTGTCTTTTCATGGTAATGATTTTTCTGCATTTCTGCGATCCACAAATTTGTTAACCTGACAGTTTAGGTGTCTAAGGTTTACATTGAGAGTAAAACTAGTTAAACCATGAGTTAGTGGCACAAGTGCAAGACTTTCAGATAGTGTGAGAAAAACAGGGTTTGATTAGGGAATAATAGTTGTACAAATCTAAAGTCTGCAAAGGATGTTTATTAAAACAAATTATCACACAGAAACGTTAATACGCAGCTTCAAAATCCTCAAGTAGGCCTTTATGTTTGGCTCATTGGTCAGGTTTCTGTTGGTCACAAATCGAAATAAATCTGCTAACAAAACATAGTAATTGAATAGAATTCACAAATAAGAACCAGGGAGAGACCAACATAAATATGCAACTAGATTGAAGACCTCAGTTTAATCATATGATGTGATGTTGTCTTGGGTCTCCACCACCTTATAGACAATGGGGGGGGACTTGTCTTGCTGGCTGATCCCGTTAATCTCCTTGACGCCTAGGGTGGAAGCAGAGTGGGAGAAACACATGAAACAGATACTATGTACAGGGTACAGTGCAAATAGTAAAACACACACACACAACCATATACACACAAACACACACACACACGTATGCAACACATACACATATACACAAAGACACACAGGCATACATACATAGTTACACACATATGGCAACGTGTATAGACACACATACATGCACACAAGCCCGCAGGCGCAGATACATGCACGCGCATACACACACACTAAAAGTATTGTATGTTACATTTGTTAACAAAGAGATGAAAGTCACTGCATGTCATATCAGTAAGCTGTTGTTATTCAAGCTAGCAAACCATTTAAGCTAAGAAACCATGATGTTTTTCCAGTAAAGATGGGGCAACTGTTGCTCCATGCAGTTGTATTCTTATCGTTAGTCAGTGACTTTGTCATTTTCTAAGCTTGAACCCATTGAGGAGGAATTTTAACAAAACCTGCATGAAAGAACCAGTGAGCCCATTTTTCAGATGGAATTCGAACACTATGTGATTTAAAAAAAAATACATTTTGGGAGAGAGGGGGCAGTGCCAGGGTTACAACCCCAGGGTTACAACCCAAGGCGATTTTATGATACTTTTTTAGTACTGTCGTTGTGTAACCGTTATGAGCGTTATAAAGCAATGTTGTACATGAATTCCGCAGCGTTATACCATAGGTGTCCGGAAAGCCTAACCCTTAAATAAATATATCGCTGCTCAGACAGAGCTTCACCATCCACATACACTGCGTTATATAATAAGTGTCCGAAAGGCCAAACTTTCTCCCAGACAAATTTTTACCAATTTTCCTCTAAATTTGGGATTCATTTCAGTAGCAGTGATAAACTGGCATAAATGACCATGTTGACGATCATATAACACAAATGACCCAGTTTAAAACAAAATAGAGTGGTTTTAAGGTTCACTGCCTTAAAAATAATAATCTCTTTGGAATACTTACGATTGTAGGCCAAAGTCTGAATGCTGACCACAGCCTGCTGACCAATCCTGTAGTGAAGAAATTAGGAAAACATAGAACATATTTATGATGTAAAATTTTGCTTTTTTAGCCCTTGTTGTGTTTTTGAGGGTCGATGCTTCTCCTCCTCACCTGTCCTCTTCACCCTCCAGCAGTTTACTGTAGGTGGAGATCTCGATGTCCAGGGCTAGCTTGATGTTCATCAGCTCCTGGTACTCCCGGAGCTGGCGGGCCATGTCCTGCTTGGCTCTCTGCATGGCCGCCTCCAGGTCCCTGATGCGGCCTTTGGCGTCCCTCGTGGCCGTCTGCCCTTGGTCCTCTGCCTCAGACACTTGTTTCTCAAACGAGGATTCCTGAGCAAAAGAATTCAACAGGTTGATTAGTTTTCCGGGGGAATAGTCCAGATACGGTGATACAATTTAAAACAAAACAAAATGTTTTTTCGACCACAGGTCGATGTCTAATCTCAATATGGTTGTCTCTGAGAAATGCATTGAATTTGTTTATTTGGTTCATGGAAGAAACATGTCGACAACGGGAACCGGTCCACCAGAATTGCCTGCTGGTTAATCAGGATCCACCACCTTGAAATTTCATTTCGACGCCTAACTATAGAATTCAATAGTATGTAATTAAACTAGATGCCTTAGCCAGTATCTAGGTGGATTCTGCTCGGCAGGATTCCGCTATATGCAATATCTCACAGTTGCTTGGTAGGCACTGCTTCATATATGTTATTACATATGCAGACTGTATGTCTTTTAGGATCTTTTCCTGTTGGTAAATAGCTGATAATACAGCTTTGATTCGCGTCCCAAACCATCCACTGCTACGAACCTGCCCCTTGGCCGACTTGATCTCACTCTGCACGCGGCCAATCAGACGGGTGAGATCAGTGATATCCGACTTAGTCTGACGTAGCTCGTGGCTGTACTGGTCTGCCTGGATAGCCATCTGGTCAAACTGGTGACAAAATGAAAGGATAGAATGTTAATTATCATCACATCTCATGACATCATACAACATGTATCTCGAGGGAAGATCCCCCAGCATTGCCTTTGAACATTTCATTTCTTTTGTGGACATATTGCCTCACACCTGATGTTTGAACCTCGGAGAGCCGACAATGCGACGTGAACCAACTGAAATAAAAGGAACGGTTCACAGGAGTTGGCGTTTGTTCCGGTTCACCTTGGTTTTGTACGCCACCTCGGCCTCTGCGCGGCTGCGGCTGGCGATCTGCTTCGTACTGAGCCTTGACCTCGGCCACGATCTGACTCATGTCCAGACCGCGGGCGTTGTCCATCTGCAACACCACCGAGGTGTCCTTCAGGCTCTCCCGCAGCTCCTCCAGCTCCTGAACACACACGCACACACGGCCAATGTTAAAAGTAAAGACAGAGTAGAACACACAATGAAATGCATGTAAGTTGAATTAAGGCTGTACCGTTTCATAGAAGGCATTGAGAAAGTGGTTTTCGTCAGTCATGCCAGCCAACCTGTCCTCCAGATCCACCCTCGTCAAATAGCCAGCGTCCACATCCTAGAGGGGAGAGGACGCACGGTTCACGACCCATCGGCTTTACATTGGAGACTCATCAGCAAACGTGTCCGTTAAAGCTGGCCCGTGTGCCATGCTCAAAGGAGGTGTGAGTGAAGGAGAATGAACGAGTGAGTGGCTAAGGTAACCAATATTGTACCTTTTTAGTCATGACAAAATCATTCTCTGCACCATTCCTCTTGTGGATCTCCTCCTCGTATCTGGATCAACATAATCATACATTGTAAGTTGCAGTAAAGTAATTAATTATATCTTAATTAGGCAAGATGACTCTTAATGTCATCTTAAAATAAAACTTCTTTGAACATATTTCACATTTCACAATGCAGTAACATTTTTTTTTAAAAAAAAATGCTATCTTACTGGTTCTTGTAGTCATCCACATATTTGTGCATAACAGCATTCTCCTGGCACAGTCTTTCCTTGTCTTTGCCGATCGTGTCCAACTGTCTCTCCAGGTTGGCAATGTAGCCCTTCAGCATCGGCTCTAGTTTAGACTCTTCATCGGACTGTTCACGCAGCAGTTTCCACTTGGTCTCTAGCATCTTGTTCTGTTGCTCCAGGAATCGGACCTACATGCATGATAATAACTTACGTGTTGTCAACATTCACTAAACCAACCAATAAAAAAAATATTAAGCAACTAGCCTACCTCTGACAGTGTTCATTCAGAATTACATCCTAACCGCACGTTTAATAAGTTATTGCAGTTATCATCTTCTAGCTATCTATCCTGTCCTAACAAAGACTGGTAGCCAAACCACTTGAGGAAAAAAATAATAATAATTAGCTTACCTTATCAATTAAGGACGCAAAGCGATTATTGAGGCCCTTGATCTCGTTCTTCTCATGGGTGCGGATGACTTGGATGTTGGGGTCTATGCCCACATTGAGTGGGGTGAGCAGATTGAGGTTGACGGACACAGCTTTGATAGGGGCGCCTCCGGGAGAGGAGAAGCTGCTGGCTCTGGGGCCAGAGTTGGACCCCAGAGACATGCTGCTGAAGTCCCCTGAGTATCGGGAGTATCGATCCTTCTGGCTGCCATGCTTTGATCTCAAACTCATGGTGGTCGCGATGTGCGTGGAGGATACTGTTGATGTGGGGAGGCGCAGTGTGATCTTAGAAACAGTATAGCATTGAGATAAAGACTCCTCACAGACAGCTGTTATCAGTGTGTGGGGAAGGGCGGGGTTTGATTGTGAGGTTAGGCGGTGTAACCAGTTGGACACACACCTCTGCTACCCACAGTGATGCAAATAGACCATAAATATTTAGTTTTCCTTCAGGGTTGGATTCCCACCTTGGTGAATGGCTCTGCTGTTAGAGTGACATGAATTGAATAACCTGTTTATACGTTCTTAAAAAAATGTTTAAATGGTATGGGAACAATGAGGGCTACATTGTCTATTTGTGTCTATTTATTATATAATTCTATTTTAAAATGTTTCAATGTTTCAAAGAAACACCCTGATGCATGAAAACACTTCAGAGATTTACAAAGACATTACAAAAACTGATTGTTTTGATTATTTATATTAAATTTAGTGTTTAATAAAGGTGTATTAGGGAGGCTTTTCAAGGTAAGGTTCAATCAGTGGAGAATTTTAAAGCAGCTATATTGTATTATGGGTTTGTCTTAAAGCATTTGAGGTTTGTCTTTTTTTTAAGCATCATTTGTTTTTCAGATTTGCTGAAATTCTATTAACATTCCGGCAGTAATCAATTAATCAAATGCTCCAACACAAAAGGGCAACTTATAGTATATGTTATCACAGGCCAATAATAAGCCCGTCCAAAAGGGAAATATTTGTAGGGTCTACCTGTCCTGCATACCTAGGTAAGCATACCTATTGCTACAGCAATAGGTATGCGTAGCCCTGCGAAAGACTTTCCATATATGGAAAGTCTTTCGCAGGGCTACGCATACCTATTGCTGTAGCGAGCTAGTCATGAGTTTTGGGGGAGTGGCACTAGAGGGAGGGGAGGGATTGGATATTTTTCAGGATCTTTCTTATTTTGATTGTGGGATGCCCTCAGAAATGTTCCTGAACCTGAGGCCAAGGATTTGGAACTAGATTGGCATGAGGACATTCTAGGCCCGTCCACACAAAGCCGTTTTTTTGGTGCAACTGCATGTGCGTTTCGGCCGACCGTCCAGACGGAGCCGGCGAATCCGGTGCCCGAAACCGCACATTTCTGAAACCACCCTCGGAGGTGGTTTCAAATCTATCCGGACCTATGCGGTTTCCTGTTAGGATTCGTGTGGACGCCTGAAACGCAAACGATGATGTCATTAGCCCCCCACCAGCTGGGGGACGTCAGAGTTGCATTGAATTTTTTATTTATTATTTTATTTGTATTCTTTTTGTAGCTTTAAATAAAGCCCCTTGATGAATTTAATTACTAACTGTACATTAAAAAGTATTCCTGCTCAATTTAAAAGGTTGAATCTCCTCGTGACTGAATGTTTGTATACAGCGCGCAGGCTGTATGCGCGCAGGCTTGATGCGCTCCACTTTTTTCTGTGGACAACTAGCGCCTTGAATATTTACTACAGCGTTTCTACAGCTCGATGCGGTTTCGCAATGACTCCGTCTTTACTGAGATATTCCTGAACCGCATAAAACGAAACTGGATCGTTTTTGCCTGTTTCGGCTCCGTGTGGACGGGGCCTATAGTCTGGCCATTATGTTTGTGTAGCAAGAATCTTTAGCAAGCAAGCCAATATTCTCTTTATCCTATTAAAATACTAAGAATATATTCTTCTAAAAATACCTATTTAATTTACTAAAAACTTTTGAACTTTTGACCTTTTCATATGCCCCAGAAATTTTTTATCACAAAACGTTTTTTATTTTTCAGAGCACAGCTTATCTGCACAGCTAGACAATGACTCAGCTTTGGAAAAAGCATGATAAAACATCTTATGAGGTTTAGGTAAATATATGTATTTATCATGTTGCCACTAAGTTAAATCAAAACCACTATAGAACTGGTCTTATTGATGGATGCTTTTAAAAATTCCTCAACTTTCTTGTTTCTTACAAAAAGGGCGACATTGCCCCTTTCTTTCACTGTCGCCAGTGAAAGAATAATAATACATCGCTTAACAAGGTGAACACAGAATACAATAATTGGATAATAACGTATATAAGTAAAAAGATAAAATAGGATCAAATAAAATAGGTAGCCAAAAAAACTGAAATAGGTAGATAAGACAAGGTATAGTTCAAAAGATGGAGCGGAGGGAAGGGAAGGAGGTTATGTGTTGAAAGGAGGGTTTTGAGGGCCTGTTTAAATTATGGGAGTGTGCTAGCCTGTCAGATGTGCTTGGGGAGGGAGTTCCAGAGGGAGGGTGTGGCAACATATCAAGTACATCCCAAAATTAGGATGGATAATGATTATAGTTTAAGTCTCCCATGGTAGCCTACATTCTATTTTATATCTTCATATTTGCTTTTTCTTATTGACAGATTGTTTCAAGATATGACATTCTTTATGGTGGTTGTAGATGTGAGTGGGGTTCTGTCCAGCAGTTCATGGTAATTGGTAATAGGTGGATCTATGGACTTTGTCAAATGGTCTACAAATGAAATGGAAATTTGGTAATCAATTGTTGTATTGCATTGCTTAAGTTCTTATTTGTCTACTGGTCAACATCAACTAGCAGCTAGTGATGGTCAAATGCTGCTAGTGCTTCACCTAGTGATGGGTCAAATGCTCCTGCTTCAGCTAGTGATGGTCAAATGCCCCTAGTGCTTCAGCTAGTGATGGTCAAATGCCCCTAGTTGCTTCAGCTAGTGATGGTCAAATGCCCCTAGTGCTTCAGCTAGTGGATGGTCAAATGCCCCTAGTGCTTCAGCTAGTGATGGTCAAATGCCCCTAGTGCTTCAGCTAGTGATGGTCAAATGCCCCTAGTGCTTCAGCTAGTGATGGTCAAATGCCCCTAGTGCTTCAGCTAGTGATGGTCAAATGCCCCTAGTGCTTCAGCTAGTGATGGTCAAATGCCCCTAGTGCTTCAGCTAGTGATGGTCAAATGCCCCTAGTGCTTCAGCTAGTGATGGTCAAATGCCCCTAGTGCTTCAGCTAGTGATGGTCAAAAACTCCTATGGTGATGGTCAAATGCCAAGAACACATTGTGCTGTGTAGTATGCAGCTTGTTAATTCACACAGTTTAACATTTCAATCTCCTGGAAGGGATGATGTGGTTGACCTGACAGCTATCAATATCAAGACAAGCAGGTAACAATGCGGATGCCTTTGCTTACTGCCACATTACACATCACTCAACCCAAACCCCTCCCGGGTACATGCTCACAAACATCTGATATTTTGACCCCCTATCCACTTAGGAGCACTTAGGAGATATTACCATGTTCTGTATTGGAGGCCATTGTACATAAATCATGTGTAACATGCCAAGTTAAAAGCGGTTTGACATAGACTGGTTTGTTTCAGTGCTTGTCGACATTGTTCTAATACCTGTGCACACCCGACCATGTGAGTACCAAGGATCTGGATGAACAGCACAGGGTCATTCTCAAAGTCAAATGGAAAACTGATGTGTGTATAGACATTTTATAAGAAATGATATACACCCGCTCATGTTCGAGGTAATTCAATACTAGGACAGAACTTGTTTGCTTTAGACCTGGGCTCAGGAACCTTTTCAGTTGCCACAGCCGTATAAACATTTAATAACTTGAAATGTATTTTAGGACAGCCACATGAGAGTTTACGTAATTACAATTCAACCTTTATAGGGTAAATTCATTGCAAATTCTTCATGGCATTTTAGGCTGGAAAGAATTAGTCTTATTTATATTCCTTTTTCAGAAATCTACTCAGATTTTAGATTTTGGTAAATAGATATGGTTCATCTGGAATTTGCCCTGGAGTTGTTACCCTGTCCAATTGGTAAATGTAACTTTGTATCTCAGAAATATATTTCCATATACTATCAACTATTTTGTGTAAAATTCCATTTCATTTTGTTGATACAGTCTATTTTCAGACTTGTTGGTCAGCCATTATACAACCACTGCCATGTCATCTTAGCCCCTGCTCCAGAAGGTATGTTGGCCTTCATCATGGTCTATACATTGGGTAGAAGTAATCTGCAATAAAGTTGTAAGGAAATAGGGGTCAGAATAAACAAGATTGCTGATTTATTTTGTATAATTTCCTATGTATAACTTTTTCATTTAGGATTGTGGTATTTAGACGGGACATCATACCAGACTCAGCCAAGTCCTTCCATTTTTTATGGCATTTGTACTGACAAAAGACTAAGTTAGAGCCTAATTCTAGGTAATCATCTGCATACCAGATGTGCAAATTTTTTAAATTTCCAACCATCTGCTTCCAAATAATTGTTTAAAGTTGTGTATAATTAAAATTGTTTATCACATTTATTGGGTATTATGTGTCCAAAATACTATATTACTTTATTCAGTTGCTTTCTGAAGACATGTTTTTCTCGTGTTAAAACCAAGGTTTCTTGAAAAATATGAAGGTAAATGTTAAGTTCAAACCAAGCATCTGCAGTCTCATCAAATACGATAACTGAATATTGATGCAAAACCATTCAAATCTGTAGTAAAACGACCAACCAACCAGTTTTCAAGACAGTATCTGAAGGGGATCAATGTGGCAATAGCTCCTCCCCTTTTAGTCACATGACCACTGCATTCCTAAACCAGGAGAGTCGCATATACGCAGAGCAAAACAATCTGAAAGTTGAACCCTTTACCTGACAGTTAACAGGTACAAACTGATCGAGAGTCGGGCCGTTTCAATGTATAAAAGAGAACTGAAAACGCTGCATCGATTATGGACGCATACGAGTTATTTTCCAGCTGCAAGAAGGGGGACATTTCTAGAGTCAGGTAACGACCAAATCGTTGTTGACAACTCAGTCCTGCACAGTCCTGGCTCAGCTGGTTTCCGGGCTCTTTAAATATGTCTTTCTTTTTTTTGTTGCGTTTTTATTGGAGTTTAGTGGCACCAAGGCCGACTAACATACCCAATCACAATTGGGTATGTTAGTCGGAGTCCCCATGGTCACTGTTCATGTTGTGGGACATGGCGGAGGTGACGGCTTGTTTACATTTCTCACCACACACTTACTGCAGCCGTAGTGGTGAACTACAGTCATATAGGTACCTTTAATTATCGCTCTCTGTTCGTTGTAGCCTATTACTCGTTCATCTCAATAGCAGTAGCAGCTACAAACAAATGTTTACTTGCACGGCGGTAGGTGAATAATAAGTTATATGTTGCTTTTAATAACATGACGGTTTGCAGTCGTATCGTAACAGTTTTGTATTCGATCCCAGCTTTATCAAAAAGAGTGATCGCCTTCTTTCAGTTTTAGAACAGGGCTGGCTTCTGTTGCATGTCGGTAGTTCCAAAGATGTTTACTGGTAGTAGCAGTAACATGACCGGAGGATGTATTACTATTAATATCTGTACCGTGTGTTTGGACCAATTTATTTTACATTTATTTAATATGGATTTTAGATTTAGCTTATTTTGATATCTTTTTCAGCTTTTATTATATTGCAATAATTTCTTAAAATGCATTATTTATTTATTTATTGCAAAACACTTTTTTTTTCTAAAAAGGTATCTTGTTGAAGAACGAGACGTGGACATTAATTTGAGGGATAAATGGGACTGCACCCCATTGTGAGTATGACGTCATAAGATGTAACGTTATGCGGATGCTTTCTTTGTACCTCTATGATTTCTACTCAATCTATTTGTAATGTTAACCGTTGTTGTTCTTCAGGTATTGCGCTTGCCTCTGTGGTCATGAAGAACTTGTCCAATACCTTGTTGGCTCATGGTATGTAGTGTCTTTCCACATAATGGGTGTGCACGAATGTATGTATGTGTTCACTTCAAAAAGGATGAGCCAAATACCCCAGAGGGTCAGACCAAGCACAATTTAAAGTCACTATATTTAAAGAACTAAGGTTTATTTTGCATTTTGTAAACATGTTTGATCAATAAATTCCCACAAATTTTTCATCATTTATACTTTTTAATCGTAACACAGTGTTCCGTTGCTGGTTGTGACCTGGATTGGTCTCGTATAATTATCACGTTCAGAAGGTCAAGAGTGGTTTCAACTCTATGATTTCAGGTGCCAAATGCGAAGCCAACACATTCGATGGAGAGAGGTGTGTGTACGGCTCCCTGAAAGACTCTATTCGACGTCTGCTCAAAGAAACACAAGTGCATTACTGCCAAAACAATGCAACGGGAATACTTTGACTACTTCCTGCACATGTAAGGCTCAATTGCTTATTTGTAATTAATTTGGGAATCATTCAGATAATTATGATTTGACAGTTTCCCCAGCCCATCACAATAGGTGTATTAAGTGTAGCAATAGCAATTGGTTCCCAACCTTTGACTTAAGGTGTATATACAGCAAATGGTCAACAAAACCTTTCGCAAGAGCAAACTGTTAAAAAAATATAAACATTGTAGTGGCTGAGAAAAATACATATGGCCTGCTAAGCCCTTTGACACTGTAATCATGGTGTGACACTAAATTGACATCAAGACCATTCGCGACCCCCTTATGCAAACAGTAAAAAATGTTAACACTGCCAATGGCTGAGCCAAATTATGCCAGATCGACTTTATACACTGTTTTTTTCTCTGAATTCTAACTTTGATAAAGGGTTAAAAAATCTATATGTAATTGAAAAAATTTAGTTTGATTTTTGGACTAGAGGTCATGGCCGTAGGAAACTGGAAAGAATAAGTAAGCAATGCTGCTTATGCCCTATGTTTTTACTTAGCAAACGCAATAATTAACACAAACAACACCGGTTCGAAAAACTTACAATCTAAAAACGTTGATTAGAACTGCCGCAAGGCAAGCAACTGTTTTCTAAATAAATAACAGCCATAATGCTATATTTACTGAAAAAATATTCTAG
>OLKM01005217.1:0-17954 GCA_900291075.1 Melanogrammus aeglefinus | reverse complement strand
CGGCGAATTTTTCGCGAGAGAAAACCGGCGAGTTTTGATTTATTCGGCCACCACTTTTCGGCCGAGCACAGCGCGGAGCGTGTTCCACGAGGACATACAAGATGAATAGACTGCGTGGGTCCGTCCACGTTCTGCTCCCTCTTCCACAAGTAAAGACAGCCAATGTGGTATCTTGTTGTGGCCGCGGACAAATTTGACAAAACTTGCCAGAGCGACAGATTATTGCATTTGTGGCGCGAACAAAACTCCTGACGTTTGCGGTGACCAACACGAAGGGCGACAAATGTCGCGTTTGGTGTGAAAAAAACGTTAGTCACATTTATTATTCGATATTCTACGTGACTCCGACTATTCGACTATTCGACGATCGTTGCCCATCCCTACTTGGAAATTATATCGATATATCTCACATAGCCGATATATCCTGCAGCCCTAGCCCAAATTGATGGGCTCTTCCTCCACGCTCGTCTTGTACAACAAAAGTGTCACAAGACAGAATGAGGGTTAACGTCAAAGTGACCTCATTATTTTTGTGGATTCATTTTGCAAACTTCTTTTCCCGTAACTACTCAAAGGAAACCCTAACTCTCAAGGCGGAAAGCAAACACTGATGATGACGACGCAAACAGGACGCTTCCCCTCAAAATCAGCCACAGCCCGAGTCTTAAGCGCAACGTTTTTTTTGCTGAAAGGAAATTATTTTTTTGGAGGGGGAATAAGGGGGGGTCCCCACGTTGAGAGAAGCCAACACGACCCCAGGACAAAGTGGCGGACACCATTATTTTAGAGCGCTGGTTATAACCGCGCTAGCTGATTAATTCTTGCAAAACACCATCCAGTACTGCACTTCGATTACATCGTCTGAAAGAATTTGGCACTTGTGAAATTATTCAAGCACGTAATTAACGGAGTGAAGAAAGCACATATCTTTTAGCCCCAAACTTTTTTGACAAAGTCACACCCCTTCAGTTTAACGTCATAACCATATTAGCATGATAGGCTTTTATTGAGCTCATTTCTCAGTTTGATTTATCTGAAGCCTGGTCAGACGGCTGTGTTTTGCTGAAGGTTAACACACTCAACTAAAAAAACTATGCCAAGATCATTCTGCCTATCAAGGGCATCTGAATCAGAAGGAAGCATTCATTTAAAAAAAGAGTGATTACAACCTCTGATAGCTACTTATATATCATTTTATCATAGTTTTCGATTTTTTGGATACAGGAACAAATAAAAGAGAATTAGTAGTTACACGTGATCTTAAGATAGCGCATTTGATGGTTTGCTATCTGCGGATATTGGGCCAATATCCAAGATTGAGATCAACAAACTCGAGATATTGTGTGACAGTAGTCTAGTCACACAAATCAAATCAAAATACACGCTAATAAAAAAACAATAAATCCAGGCAGAAAAAGGGATTTGTTATTTAAGGATTGTTGCACGTGTAATATATACTAAAACAATAAAACAATATATACAATATTTGTTTAAATATGACATGATCTCATCAAGTCTTTCTGATTTGTGAGGATTTTCATAATTATAACAGTATATCAGGCCTATACAGGCATCTTATAACTAAAAGTATTATAATGATAATGTTACATTAACAGCATTATATAATAGACCTTTCCGGACCAGTGGCCACTCAAAATACTTAACAATTATTGCCCATTTTCTCTATTCCTTCACACATTCATCTATCAATGGTGTATGAAGCAGGGATGGTTAGGTTTCTGCTCCAATTGGACACATCGAAAACTTGTCCTAAGGTGAGCCGGAGAATCAAACCAGCAACCTTCCAGTAACAGACAATCCCACTCGTCCTCCTTAGCCAGCTGCTATGTTATGGAACCCCAATTAAAATGGTACCCTATCATTTCTAAAGTACTTCTCAGCCTCATTTTAGCTATTTGAGCTTTATTTTTTCTTCTTCAAATGGCATCCATCTTGGTTTTTATACTAGCAGGCTGGGTGTAGTGAAACTGAATACCATGTCTCACATTTGCAGTGGAGAACATCATTTCTATACTTCAAAGCTTCAATTGAGCTATTTGACTTAATGCTCATGATGTGTGTGTATGACTCATCAAAGTGTGTGTTTGTGTCTGTGAGTGTGTTGGTGAGTGTGTGTTTCGTGTGGAGTCTGCGTGAGCAAGAGTGCATGTTTCTGTTTGCGTGTGTCTGCATGAAGGTTGTGTCTTCTGTCCGTTTCAGTGTGTTTGATAAAACGATGTAGATGGAATAATTTAATGATGGGTAGATTCATCCAGTGCAGAACAGATTGATGATCACCAAACACATTCATCACCAAACAGATTTATCTATTTTTGGCTGACAAGATCAGCAAAGGTTTGAGCCAAGGGATTCCACCGTGTCCATAGTAACGTTTACACTGTTTTGTAATGAACAGCAGTTCATAACAACGTTGGTTACAAGGATACATCCTTGGTACAAGGATGTACCAAGATAGCAGCCTGGAATGCGCATTTCAAACTTCAGTGAGGTCAATCGGGGCACTTATTACCTTTAGCGTCCATCTTTTTTTTAACACTAGCTGGGTGGTGGAACTGAGCCGTTTCGCAATTCGCGTTCTTTCTGTATTTCAGCTCGTAGCCCAAGTACTGTTCCAATTCAAAGTATGGCATCAAGTCAAGTACTGTCGTAAAACCGAATGGGTGTCTTGATGCGTTCTTGAATTGGCTGAAATTATCGAGGGAGAGCATGCGATTGATGAGATTGTGTGGATTGGGACCGTTAAATATCCAGGATGCATTTCGCATTCTGTTTTAAAATTATATATGGTAAGCTATTAAAAATAGAGCTATATAGGAACATTTTTAAAAGTATAAAACAAAGATTGAGGCTATTCAACATATTTACATTCTTATTATCAAAAAGAAGAGGGGTTTTGTTTATATAGGCCTATTGGTTTATATTGTATACGTCGCTGATAGAGGAACCATCGAAAAGGCAAAGGAAATCCCTGGGTCGGATCCATCTGATTTTGTGTGTGTGTGTGTGTGTGTGTGTGTGTTTCTAATTATATTCTCGCATGTTCGTAATTTTATATCAATAGCCTACTCTCCAATAATATAATAATAGGCCTATATAGGAAAATGAGAAAACTGCAATCTCATCTCAATCCATCTCATGGCATCCGCTTATCCGGGTTGGGTCGCGGAGCGCAGCAGCTCAAGCAGGGGGCCTAGACTTACCTTTCCAGAGCCACATTGACCAGCTCTCACGGGGGGAATTCCTGAGGCGTTTCCAGGCCAGGTTGAGACTAAATAATCTCTCCACCTAGTTCCTGGGTCTTCTACGAGGGTCTCCTCCCACTGCCGTGCCTGGAACACTCCAAGGGAGGCGCCAGTGGGCATCCTTACCAGATGCCCAAACCATCTCAACTGGACTCCTTTCTAAGCAAGACGAAGCAGCGCGCTCTAATCCGAGCTCCTCACGGATGGACTGAACTCTCACCCTATCCCTAAAGGAGAGCAGCCCCCTCCTGAGAAAACTCATCTCGGCCGCGTTGTAACCCGTGATCTCGTCCTTTTCGGTATCACCCATCCCTCATGACCATAGGTGAGATAGGAACGAAAGATTGACGATAGATCGAGAGCTTTGCCTTGCGCTTCAGCTCTCTTTTCGTCACAACGGTGCGGTAAAGGCGAACGCGAATACCGCCTCCGCTGGCTCCGATTCTCCGGCCAATCTCACGCTCCATTGCGCACCCTCACTCGCGAACAAGACCCCGAGGTACTTGAACCTTCACTGCGGCTAAGAATTTCCTACCACGGAGTAGGCAAACCACTGGTTTTCCCTGCTGAAGAGTCATGGCTCCAGAATTTAAGGTGCTGATCCTCATCCCAGCCGGCTTCACACTCGGCCACCATCCGATCCAGTGAGTGCTGAAGGTCACAGGCCGATGATGCCATCAGGACCACATCATCTGCAAAGAGCAGTGACGAGATCCTCAGACCACCGAACTGCAACCCCATCCTCCCTCCACGACTACGCCTCGAATAATCCATCCATGAATATCACAAATAGGATGGTTGACAAAGCGCAGCCCTGGCCGGAGGCCAACACCCACGGGAAGCGGCAGACTGACTGGGCTTGCCGAGAACCCGGCCACAAGCTCTCGGTTTGCGGAGTAGAAGATTGTGGATGGCCCTGAGGAGAAGAGACCCCCCGCACCCCATACTCCCGCAGCACCTCCACAGTTTCTTCCCGGGGACCCGGTCGATCATAGGCTTTCCAGATCCACAAAGCACATGTAGACCGGATGGGCATACTCCCAGGCCCCCTCCAGGATCCTTGTGAGAGTGAAGAGCTGGTCCATAGTTACACGTCCGGAGCGGAAACCGCATTGTTCCTCTTCAATCTGAGTCAACTAATCTGGCCGAAACCCTCTTTTCAGCACCGGTTGGAGTAGACTTTACAGGGAGCGGCTGAGAAGTGCGATGACTTCTCTTTATAAAATACTGCAAATCGTGCAATACTGCCAATCTCATAAATCTTTTTCAAGCCACTGATTGTTTATAGGCTATGTAGGGTACAGCTTGCTTGCCTTGTGAATACGCATAACTTTTCATTTATATTCATTCAAAATATTAACATACTATTTTAAAACTAAAGAGGCTTGTGTTTTGTTTTATATAATTTGTTTATATTATTCAGTAGGCCTATATATGCCTACATGAGGCCATAGCACAGTTAACAGACGAGCTGAGGTGGTGACGTCATCGAGTCCTATGCTGTTCCAGTTGCAGGTGCGTACTCCCGTCCTCGGAAGTGTGTACTTGAAGTCCGGCCTTGCCAAGTGCGAACTTCCAAGTCCACGAGTCCCTAGTTCGCGTACTTGGTATTGAGAAACGTGTAATGTATTATTATTATTATTATTATTATTATTATTATTATTATTATTATTATTATTATTATTATTATTATTTCGGAGTTGAACCCAAGATGGCCGCAGGGTTAAATAAGCGTCCAGTGTTGGGGCTGCACAATGCACACATATTCAGCTTTATGGCCGCGACTCACTGAAACAGAGAAAGAGATACCCTGTGTCAGTTTCTCCCTCAATCATCTCATCCCAGTGAAATATAGGCTTACATTTTAATTTGAGATGCAGACATCAAATCAGCCATCAAACCCTGTGCTGGTGGCCCTTATAACTTTGGAGTGACAGAGTATGAGCGAATACTGGGGGGAGGGTTGAAGACAAACGAACAACCCAGCCAAGATGAACGGTGGTGATAGAGAAGACATTGCCTGAAAGTGCATTTCCCAAAGTGGAACCAAAACAGAGTACAGGCAAGTGACTGCAGGAGACGTATAGTTCCGGAAAATAGGAGCTTTTCTCCAAGCTATTTTCTCCAAGGGAGGAGATGTCAGCTTGTTATGAGAGATGAGATAGAGGCTTAGATATCCTTGATCTCTAAGGGACTGGATAATCCTTCAGAGAAAGCCACGATTGAGAAAAAAATAAGCCTCTTTATTTTTTTCTTATTCTTTTGAAAGCAACGGCACCGCCTGACTTCATAGTGAAGGAATACATGGTTCTGAATGTGAATGATCCTGTGGCACTTCTCGGCCCAGGACATAAAGCACTATTTGTGGTTTTGTTCTCCATTATTACAGATAGAACAAGGTCTTGCTTTTGCACTTTCACATATGAGATTGGTAACATCCGCTGATACAATGGCTGATATCAACCTTTTATTGATATCCAGATATTGACAGCCTAATATTTAAGGGGCCAAAGGTCATTTGAGCCCAAAAATACATTGAGTTGTGTTTAATTTCACTGACATGTGATTGAATCCACAAACCAATCACAAAAGAGATGACCTGATTGGTCAGAAATGAGTCGCTATTGATTTAAAATCTAAAAAGGCTCATAAGGTATGCACACTCAACTCAAAACAGATGGTTTCAGATATTGCATTTCACTCATCTCACTAACATCTGATGAATGGCTGTGCCATTTTCAACAAATACACTCAAATAATAGTTCTTAAATCTTACCTAACCCCCTTTAGTTGATCTGTGATCCACCATCGACAGTCATGACCTCTGACTGTATCCATATTACAAGCCATTTATGTCCATAAAACATTAAACAGGGAATAAACAGAAAATAAAATAAATAAAACATATTCTCAAAGTAAACCAACACAGTGACTTAGATCAACCATGATCTTAAAGTTCTGGGAGATACAGCATACGAAACATGTTTTCCAGAGAGGAAAAACAGCAACCGTATTAACTGCATAAATTAAGTCTCTAATTTATGAGTTAGTATTAACATGAACCACACATTTGGTCACCTTTTCATCCCAACTTTACATGATATGTAAGAAAAAGTTTTGCAAGATATAGGTTTGTTAAAAACATAAAACACTTTTATGTAGATCCTTGTACACCATCATTTACAACATTGTACAGTGTAGAAAATGTTAAATGTAAATCTAACCCTACCCTAACCCGAACCAAAGTAAGAACGGCTGTTAGGCTAGTACTTTAGAGAACCTTATGCTAACAATGTACTAAAACTATTAATTAAATATCAATGCATAGGCCCAAGAGCTACATAGCTGTTCAGCTTTGTGAACTTCTTAACACATAGTGCAAGCGGTCAGTCTGACAAGTGAAAAGGCTATATGTCACTTAGTCTAAGTGATAAATCAAATCTCTTGTGATTAGAAATGGCTAAATAAAACATAACTTTTTAAAGAATGTTGACCTTGTGAAGTAGTTCAAGTCAAAATTACTTTTGCATTTTTGATTGTATTAAAGGTTAGGTATGGGATTTGCGAAACGCCAGCAGATTTTGAATACACAACTCAAATGGTCCTAGTCAACGCTGACTCTGACCCCACCCATTCCAAGTACATGGATGCGCAATCATGCACAAGCGCGAACACAGATGCACGAGAGCGAGCCAGTAGCTACCACAGGATAACAACAAACAGAAGCTTGCTCTGGGTCACGAGCTTTGAGTAAGTGCAGAAGGGGTCACGCGCGGAGAGCGGGTGAGGGGGAGTGCAGTACGACCTTTTGATTGACGTACTTACTTTCCAATGCCATTCGGTGGGTCTGGAAAACATTGGCTGGAGTTTTTCGAGCCCTGCCCTTTCCACAGATGATTGACTTGTTTAATTTTCATGTCAGTACTTCTAACTCAGTGACTGTAAGTAGGTTATGATAAGGATTTTAAGTAATTTTACAAAAATGGCCAAAAAAGGGAATTCCATTTTCCATTTTTTAATGGGTTATTTGAAACATGGTAAGGAGCATATTTGATCAGTTGAATATAGTAAATTAAACTAAACATGTTGGCATGGCATGCATGCACAATGCACAGACCAAGGCTAATAAGCAAGCAAGCAGGCTAAGTTTAAAGACCCTGGACCACTTTGGATTGAATAACGAGGCTGATTATTTAACTTTTACCGCAAGTTATAGTGCCCCCTGTGGTCAAAGTGGTGTTGAAAATGTTGGAGTCTTGCCCACGTATGTCTTCTATATGTATACAAACTTGATACAAACTTATGGATACAACTTTTAAAGTGATAATGTGACCTCAAATTGATATTTGATAAAAAAGACTCCGTGAGCATAAGCATAATAACTCAGCATTTCTCTCTTTCCCTTCATCTGATAAAGCCCTGATTGTAACACGCATATCGGAATGTCTGGCGGACGTCAGCACCTGGACAACTTCCCATCACCTGAATCTTAACCTCAACAAAACCGAGCTCCTCCTAATCCCAGGGGAAGTTTGCCTACACATGGACTTACTGGTCGTTAAGAATATCACTGTATCTCCTTCTCAAGCTGCTAGAAACCTCGGTGTGGTATTGGACAATCAGTTATGCTGCGCCGCAAACATCACTGCAGTGGTGATCCTGCAGATTTGCACTTTGCAACATCCGCAGAATCCGGCCCTTCCTCACAAGGGAAGCAGCTCAGCTTCTAGTCCAATCACTGCTTATCTCCGACCTCGACTACTGCAACTCACTCCTCCCTCCCTCTGTGTGCCGCCCCCAAAAATTGCCACCGCTCATGTACACTTGTCACCATCAGAGCAAGGCTCTGGATTCTCAATTCTTATTGGCTTGTGGGGACCGTACGGTCACGCTTGGCACCTGCAACGACGTGCGTGCGTCCTGCGTGAGCGTTTCACAAGCCTAGCAGTCTGACAGTTTTGCACTACTTAAGGCGGACAACAAATGAATAGCAATGTTCTTCATCATCAACGGCCCCTTAATTTCCCATTCCCCGGATGATACCAAAACTAACACGGCTAAGACAGCGAAAAAAAGAGAAAGACACTTGTTGAAAGGACAGGCTACTAAAAGGGAGGCGAAGAGAGCTCGAATAAAAACCAGGAGTAAACATTTGGCGTGGCTATAGTAGCGATGGAGAGAGTTACGTGACCTGTGAAACTTAAAATCACACACTGAGATGGCTACATTTCTTATAAACAGGTAAAGAATAGTGTATACTCTCTCCATGGTATATATTGTGATGAATATGTAACAGTCTCGGCTGGTATATGGTTTTTTACTAGGGCAAAGCCACCATGACACCGTTTCTCAGTGACGGTTTCTGTAGGATCGTCTTGCATTGGTCCATCCATGCGGTTATTTTCCAGGTCCATTTCATATGTTAGTTATGGTCACACTAACTGTGCGTTCACACCAAACGCGACATTTGTCGCCCGTTTGTGTTGTCGCGCCACAAATCATAATCTGTCGCTGTGCAAGTTTTGTCAAATTTGTCGCGCCACAACACGATAACCACCATTGCCTTGTCTTTACCTTTAGTGGAAGAGGGAGAGACGTCTGAGGACCCGACGCAGTCTATTCATAATATTGTAATGACTACGGAAGAGGCAGTGAATGAAGTATTGAATTAGACAGAGATTGTTTTATGTTGATGGGCCTACCTTATATAAACTGTGGAACACCACAAGACGGGAAACCATAGCAACGCCGGTAAACAAACCCCGAGAAGCCCAATCCCTATGAGAGCTCTCCCACCGCTACGGGCCATCAGGAGGCGCACAGAGCTTTTGGCCGTGATATTATATATACAATTATATTATACTGTAGCGTTTGCGGCTCGACACTGCGGGGGCTAACTAGCCGAATAAGGAGGACACGGAGTCACTGGTGTTTAACTGGAGAACCAGGCTTTATTATCCTTTAGGTACAAAACTAACCACAAGGTTTTAAGGCTTGCCCAAGACCAACTGGCGATACTGAACCCCTCTCGCTGTTCCCACCCCCTATCCCCTCACTGGCCTATCAGGCTGAACTATGGCAACTCCCTTCCCCCACAAACTCCCCATCAATTCCCCCCATAGTCCCGCTGGGTCGCTACACGGCCCCCCTCTAATTCCTCGTCCCTGAGGAAGAGCATTGTCTTGAAAGTGACCTGGAAGTCACAGTCCCAAATTCCCCCCATAGTCCTGCTGGGTCGCTACAATACTATTATATATAGAGCTCCGGGAGGATGTCCGCTGACCCTACATATCCCACATCCTGTGCTACTAGGACCTGGGACATAATCGTCCCCAGAGATAGCGTTGTTGTAGTACAATTCATCACTTCAAAACGTCAGTATATAATATTGATGACCAGGTTACTAGCTCTGGCAGCTTATGCTAACGAATTACAGTTGCAATTAGTTTGCTATCTTGCTTGGCTGATACAGCTACCTTTCTTAGGCCTACCAGCGCAATTGCAATGATTTTAAGATAACATACATGATATGTCTGTGAGTAAGATGTTGATGCTATATATGTATTAGGTAGTTATCAACACTAATGTTTAATTACCTCGGAATCGGACATGTTGTTTCGTCCTCCTATCAACGTAACTGAATTCACATGAACGCGCATAATTGACGTTCGGAGGGAGGAGCTACAGCAGGTACAGCGTGGCAGAGAGAACACAACGGAATCTCAATGGCTGTTTTCTCCCAAATCGCCCGCTGTAACCACAGCGATATATTGTTGCACTTCTTATGACAAATGTACTTATTGTAAGTCACTTTGGATAAAAGCGTCTGCTAAATGCCCTATATGTAAATGTAAAAAAAAAAGTGATGAACAGAGGTTTCAATATGTTTGCAGGATCTCAAAGACCAAAATTATATGACCTCTATACAATGACAAATCTTGTCTTAATGAAGGATTTTCAAATGTTGAGAGCCTAACTACCCTAAGGGGATTTGAGGTGATGCGCGAGTCCGGCAGTCAACAAGACACAGTACAGGTATCAAGTCTGAGTGGGATTAAGTGGTGTCAACCATTCATCCCATGTGAGCCGAATCAATCATTAAAACAAACGCTCGGAAGAGTAGGGTTTTTGATGGGTTTGGGATGTTGCAGCACAATCAAAACCCACTCTACTCTTCCGAGCATATCCTAAAAGTATTTAGAGTGCCTTATTCAAGATTTTCTACATAAAGAATAATACGGACATATTTAGTTGCAAAATATTTTCTACTCCATTATCTGAAGTAAGAAAGGTCTTAAATCAAGCGTAATCCCTCACTAAAAAGTGCTTTGATGAACAGATGATAATGGATTCTGTAGCACCTCCGGTCCTCACATCATTCACTGTTAGAGGAGCTGATGGTAAATGAGTCCCTCTGGGACCATCCCTCTCCCAAGTTCAGACTCAGCCTCAGTACAGCAGGTGTGTGTGTGTGTGTGTGTGTGTGTGTGTGTGTGTGTGTGTGTGTGTGTGTGTGTGTGTGTGTGTGTGTGTGTGTGTGTGTGGTGATGTGCATGTGTCCCCTTGGATAGGTAGGGCCTGTAGGAATCAACAAATATGAGAATCACATATATGTTTGGATGCAGAAAAGTCTGCATTGTTAATGAAGAAATGTAATTATTAGAGCTTAATTATCATTATATTCTAAGGCTAGTTTGGCTATGCCAGCTCTACTTCTTCCAGAGGGAGTTAAAAAGCTAAAACTGATGTGGAATTACAGAGAACAAGAAACGGAGATAAACAAGAAGCCCAAGGAGTGGTCTGATTGGGAAGGGGACAAAAACCACAACCATATTCTGTTTATATTATAGCACAACGTCTGTATAAATGGTTTATTTATGCCCCTTTTCCACTGCCAAAATAATTTGTCCCCGACTCTTAACCGGTGCAGTTAGTGCAGCCTTACATGGCAACGGTAACCAGGTAAATTTTCGCTTTTCCACACAAAATCCGATGGGCCTGGAAACTAGGCGGAGTCGGAGGGCCGGAGTCGGCAGGTGTTCAGAGCGCGGTGAACGTCAGCTTCAGGTCGATAGAAGTCCATGCTTGCGGTCAGTATAAAAAAGAAACAACGTTGGAAGCACTGTACGACATCGCAGGCAGTACTGTGTTGCTGCTGATGCTCTGTGGCTTGTAGCGACAACAGAACACAAACGTATGGAAGAGTCGAGGACGAGCGATTCTTATCGTTTTCGTCGTGTTGTTGCTTCTCGCAGTTGTTGTTTTCATTACGACTGCACTGTGGGACGGTGTGAATGTTTTAAAGACCGCGCGCTTCGTCGCTTATATGACGTCATTTCATCTAACCAATCAGTGACAGCACTGTTGTTCACGTGACATTTAGGGCCCCCGACTCGTTACCGGCTAGACCTACCTCTGAAACAGGTACGAACAGGTACGAAAAACCGTAACGGGTCCGCTCAATCCGCAATGGAAAAAGCTCTCAAATCAGGGTAGAGAGTCGTGCACGAGCAAGGCGTGTCTGTACCGTTTGCGAAAAACTGCGCAGTGAAAAGGGGGCATTAGAGAAAACTTCACTTTATTTGATGCCAGATGACGACAATTGGAAGTGGTACACAATATAAAAGACTCACAAATTGAAAATATAAAAAAAATAAAATAATATGCAATAAATGACCTGTCACTGTACTAAGTACAGACAATCTGACCGAGTATTTGAAATAATAGTAGAATAATTAGTTGTCTAGAAATTACAAATGATAAACAAAATGTCTGATGTTATTGTTACCGGTTGGGTATGGATCAGCAATGTTGGGTCTTGCAGCTGGTTTGCTTGGAGTTCATGCTCTGTAGTTACTCAGTTATCAGCGTGATGACCAAAGCTTCAGCTTGATACAATCTCAACTGAATGAAATCATTTTATTTCACATAACCAGGGGAATGCTACAGTTCCATGGAAATCACTAGAAGGATCTTATGGTTTTGTGTATCCACATTGGGAATGCATGTAATCAGATGAGTTATTACTTTTGGGTTTGTTGTTGGTTGTTCTTATAGTATGCTCATTCTTCTCTATTCTAATTTCTGGAACCAAAATGACATATATTGGAGAACGGAGACATTGTGCAATGATCAATACAAGTCATTAGATTGTCACTGGGGACTCTGGGACGCTCTTACTATTGTAACAGTAATATGTGTTGGAGTTTCTTTTGCAGTTTGTGCAAGTTACATCTGATGCTTTTCACATACATATTATGGTTTCGATAGATTTGGAAGGGTTAGGAAGGGTAAATAATTAAGGGTGTCAGTTAGAAAAATGATGGCAAGTTCCAGAACCGAACTGTCAACCACTTCAGCCTTAACAATAGATGCTCTGTCCCCATTCTTAATAATCCTCTCGGCGTAGTACACATTTCTAAGAATCCAATCCATCGCAAATTAATGAGCATCAAAAACATGTCTTACAACTAAATACATTTTAATTAATTCATTATGTAAAAATCTTGGTCTAATTTAATGGCAATTTTAACACATAAACATTCCTATTATGAAACTCTGAAATCTAACATTATTCAAAAGACGTAGTTTTCCTCCCGTCCCCCACCCCCCCCCACCCCACCCTTTTTTTTCCCCACCTCAAAAAAAAAATTCAAAAAAACCCCCCCGGGTTTTTTTTTTTTTTGGGTTTTTTTGAAAAATGGGTGAGGGCCGGCGGGGTGGCGGTTGCCAGATGGACAACGAAATTAACAAGAATATCTGCATTTATCTGCCTTAGCTTGGCTTCTTGCGTAGAACATCTGAGTGCATACTGCATCATTCGCTTCAGCCAGAGCTCCACCAGCGTTCTAAAAACGCCTCTCATTCCTCGCTGTTTCTCTTTTCTAGCCAACAAGAGTCGTGTAATCAAACGAGGCACCGGGCCCGCTAGCCGGGGCCTGCGTGACCCGCTACCCTCCTCTTAACTAGAGTGAGTCGTGGTGCCAGCAATTACTATTCACCGGAACGGCCTGCTTGGGAATTGCTAAACTTCAGGAGCATTGCCGGAGTGCCAGGCGTCAAAATGTCAAAACCCTGGTAAGATTTATTTACCACTTTTGAGTCTGGCCCACCAGAGCAGACTGGCCCCATAACTCAGTACAGGCCGTCCAAGGGCTCCTGTGGGTGAAACTAGTACTTACATATACGTGTCTAAAGTAAAAACAGTCCAAGCCGAAAGCCTCCTGGGTTTGATGCTGAATGTCCCACGCGCCAAACACTGTAGGCCTCCTTGAGCAAATCTCCAAACTCGTGCTCTGCCAGCCCTTACTGAGTTTCCTGCAACTCTGCCTCTCAAACGCTTCTACAATGCTTGTCTACATTTTGTAACATGTGCACAGTAACAAAATCATATTACAGCAGCACGATACGTTCATGAACTACAAATATTGCACTTTGATGATGCTAGCGTATAAATAATATGCCTGTTCTGACTGCATGCACTAACTGCAACACCCACCGCCAACAAAAACGTGCGCTGCACATGGCAGTAATCTCTAAAAAACTAGCGATAAAAGTGCCTCAACAGCTGTATTGCCATCACACTATCTCAACAATACATAACAAGTCACTCCTTCATTTTGAGTGTTAGTGAAGCACATTGTTTGACACGATTTTGAGCTCTGATGCTGAAATGGTTTATTGGTGGCGCAATGTAGAGTTAATGACCGAGAGAAGTAATTAAAAACCGAGCTCCGAAACAAGAGAGAAGTCATTGGTTTTTGGTCTAGCAACTACACATAAGTGCTGAATTAATAAAGCGTTGTCGAAGCGCCTCAATACAGTACGAATGACACTTGCGAGTACCCCCTGCTCTGGATTAAAACGGGAAATGCGAGATCTAGAGGGCGAAACTGTGCAAGAATTCAAGATGTAACCTATGAAATTAACTTTTCGATGGACTTTTATCAATACCAAACCAGCGAACACAGTTCTGGCCTGATTTTAGCAAATTTGAATCGAATTTCAGAGGGACCAAAAAAACAACATTCATCATCGCCAGAACTGTCTGACATGAGCTTTTTCTAAAAGGCGGTTAACTATGGAAGTTGTACAACAAAAAAAAGCACCATTCAAAATGGTGAAAACCAAAATCTGCCTACACCCTATTAATATGCTGAATGTATGACACACACTAAGTTAATCAATGTCGACATTCAGTGTAAGGAAGTGTGAAGCAATCATCTTAAGATAAAGTTAATCTGTCCTGTTTAATTTTGTAGATTTGTTCAAAGATGTACACAGTTTTTTCAACCATGGTGGTTCAAGAAATAACAGAGTAAAATGAAATGTACATAAGAACATTTATGCGTTTGATTCCATAACCTTTACAGCTTGCACACACACTCATCATATAGAAAAATATAAGAATAATAAAAAATGTACATAGAGAAGAGATTATGTACATGTTTCCTTTTGCGTAAAAAATAGTCTATAGTTGATAATGGAATACCATTGACCCAGATTAGCTATATATGCCTTTAAAATTACATAACTTGTCCTTGTTTTAATTATTGAGACCAGCATAAAAGCGACACAAAGGAAACAGTAACAGCAGTTCCTGATCTAGAACCTACCACTCATCGGAAATACAGCCTCTGATTATCAGGGTAGGCTTTTGGAAATTCCAATGTTCAAATATGAGAGCCACATCCGCCACGCACATGCTTCGCTGTTCGACTTGAGAGAAGATGGACTTACTTCGCACTGGCTACTGTATCATGCATCAGAAGATACTGCGTTTAAGAAATTTCAATCAAACTTATATGAACAGTTAATGAGCACTTCTAAGTGAATGGTTATGTGCGAGATGGCTCAACAAAGCAGAGGCTTGTTTGTTTGAAAGTACTGGAAAACGAATCGAAGTGGGCTGATTAGAATCATCAACTTTGCAATTCAAGGAGCTGAATACACCTCTTTAATTTATCGTGTTTTTATTTTGGGTGAATCCTTCAGAAAAGGCTTTATCACACTCGGCACCACGTCCTGGAATGCTCTGCGAGGCAGCCTGGTAAGCACATGAACTCGCCGTTCAATTCTCATCACTTTCTGTAAACAGTCCAACTTAGTCCAGACAACCTTTATAGTCGTATGTTTGGGTAAATTCTACAGTGAGTTTTCCAAAATAGGATTCAACTTCTTCATTGTCCATGGTACTAAAAATGAATAGATTATGGATTGCATTGAAAGGGAAGTGGCTTGGAAGCAGGGGCACCAGACACTTGGGGGCCAGGAGAAAATGGCAATTTAAATCATTCTCGTCCAACTCTGAGATCTAAATATTGTCCACAGCAGCCGCTTCAAGTAATCGTCAATTCAATGTTGCAGTGGTCTCCCTACTCAAACATATTCTTAGTAGTCTCCTAGCTTTATCTCGCCGACTAAACCACACGTTAGGTGATTTTACTAGAATGCAATCTAATGGGAACTCTACTAAACTATCTGGCTCTACTAAACATCCACCATAGTGAAAGTAAGGGATATTATATATGCAAATCCACTGGCGACACTAGAGAGAGCTTTTGGAGAGAGAGCTTTTCGAGATGTCCCGCAGCAGCGTTACATTATTTGATTCAATTATGATGTGTTGTGAGCTTGGATTGTCCTCCTCTCTAGTACTGCAATGCTTTGAGGCAGACCTGTGAAAGTATATAGCTGACCGACGGCAACAAGCAAAAGGTAGACGACGAGAAAGATCATATTAGAGTGCAACTCTCCTCGCATGTAGCTTCACGCCATTAACACGCATATAGAAGGCGCACAGCAAATGCGACACAGAGGTTGGGTCTTATAGTTAAGGTACAGGTATTTGAACAACCTATAGTCTTACTGTCTAGAGTTACCAATGCTTAACTGGTTTATCTGTAGCCCTACTCTTTAACAAAAATTAAGATGTGTAAGTTGTATTTCTTCTCTTCATCTGAATTATTTTGAATATCTCTATTCTCTCTCGAATCCGAGAACCTTCATAAAAATGGCCCCCCCTATTTCCCCCCCCAACAAATATGGGCAAAAACACAAAAAAAAAGGAGATAATTCAAAAAAAAAAAAAAAAAAAAAATTTTGCTAACAGAAATTTTTTTTTAAAAGATTTTTACTATATATGGGGTTTTTGTGTGCCAAAAAAAAAAAAGAAAAAATAAAAATGGGGCGGGAGGGGGAAAAAAAAAAAAGGGGCCCCTAAAGTTGGTCAATGGAGGGAGACCATTTTGAATCACCTGATGGATATCAGAGAAACTCTATAGCTCTAGCACTAAAAACTCTAAGAATCGCCTTTGCCAGGGTCACTTAAAAGATGGACAACTTTGTGTATGAAGACGAATTGCAGGAGTGATACATTCTACATGCAGTCATTTACTAATACACATACGGTCTACCCTTTCTTTACTAAAAACGAATGTGGGCATTTTCATTTCTTGCTCATCTAATAATTATTCGATATTCTGTGTCCTGAGAATATAAATAATAAAGACATACGAAGTATAATTGACAATAAACTTACACACGTTATTGACTGTTAGACCTTACTCTGCAAATTAAAACACTTTTGAAAGCATTGATATCAGTTGATATCTAATTACTTCAATGCACAAGTTGAAGAGGCCGCAATCTGAAATTTTTGGTGCCCCTGGCTAAGGAGTGTTAGACTTTACAGTCGATAGTTTTAGGCATCCAAGATGCCTAACCCCTAACTGCCTCCTAAGACTGTTCTGGCATCTGACCAAAAGAGAGGACATACAGACAGAAGATAGACTAGCATAGAGGCGACGTTGGGTTTAACTTGCTGAATTCCCTGATCCACTGGCTTGGCATAAGTTACGAAGCATTCTACTGCGAGGGAGAGATGGGAGAATGGAGAAGTGTAAAGGCATTGTCGTGGTTTTTGCGGGCTCTGCACAGTGAGCTGATTTCCCTGTTAGGCTCATCCAACACTCTCTGGATCAGTTTCTGATCAGTCACGGTTTGTCAGATAGTTTTTGGGACCGATAGCCCTATAAATGTAGTTTTATTTTTCTCTCACCTCTGCTCTCTCAACCTTTTTTCTATGATATCCTGCCAATGTATTCTCTTCTCGTACTTTTCTTTTCTCTTCTTGTATCTTCTCTCTGTACAGTCCCGTTCTCTGTTATTTATTCTATTCTTCTCTCTTCTCTTCTCTCGTCTCTCTCTCTCTCCTCTCCTCTCTCTCTCTCTCTCTCCCTCTCCTCTCCACCCTACCTACATCTCTCTCTCTCTCCATCTCTCTCTCTCTCTCTCTCTTGACCTCTCTATCTCCCCCCCTCACTACTCTCCTCTCTCTCTCTCTCTCACTCTCTCTCTCGATCATCTCTCTCTACATCTCTACTCTCCCCTCTCTCTCTCTCTCTCTCTCTCTCACTTCTCTACTCTCTGCTTCTCTCCTCTCTCTCCTCTCTCTCTCTCCTCTCTCTCTCTCTTATCGTCATTCTCTCTCTCGCAATATCAGATAGCATGTATGTTCTATCTCATGTTGGGCCATCTTCTCTCATTTCAATTACAGTATTTCCAACAATCATTGACAGGAGAGGCCCGGCCAGAGGTCTCAAATGTTGGCATTTTTATCATCTTGTTGTTGTTATTTTAAGTACCTGTAAGTGCAATCTTTACTTGACATATATAATGATGAATGGATGG